>JAJMIE010000002.1:600000-832230 GCA_030575195.1 Sugiyamaella boreocaroliniensis | reverse complement strand
ATAACAGCCAGCAGTCTCTTGTCCAGTTGATCAGGAGCCTTGTATTCACCGACTAGAAGAACAGTACTCTGTGGATGTTCACCTTGCATAATGCCGTTTAGGTACACATCGGGTATACCAGGTCGGGGAACAGGGCTTGAGGGAGGAGCAGAATCCGAGGTAATATTTTGTCTGTGCAAAACACCGGCTCTTGAATCAAAAAAAAACTTCCGAGTAACTCTGCTGAGACACCAGAAGGTATTGCGAAACAGTTTCTTCAGCGGGACGCTGGATCCCAGTCTGTATAAAAGGTTGCACCTGCTCCTCGTACACCGGCGGCCATCGCAACCCCCTGGCCGAGCCATCTATAGCCCCAATGTTTGGGAAGACTTCTCTGCCATGTAGCTTTCGCTTCAGATCGTTGAAAGTACTGGTGTGCAAGGCATCAAAACGATCCCATTTCAGGAGCTCCTGAGGGTAATACTTGCCACGAACACTTGTACCACCATGAGTGGCTGCTCTTGCTGCCACGCCTTGGATCGTAGACGAACCAGCAACAATAACTTGTCGTTCCAGAGGATTGAACAAGTAGGGACAAACAACTCCCCTATATATATGTCGAATATAGTTGATCACAGTCTGTAGTCGCACAACTTCGTTTTCAGCCCTTAATGTGCTGGCTTCAGCTTCGAAGGGCTGCAACCTTCTGACTTCAGCTTCTAGCCATCGATAGTACTCCGGTGTACCGGTTGCTGGTCGTTGTCGAGGCGGCATGTTCAACGTTGCTCAAGTAGAGATTCGGAAACACCTATCGAAGGTAAGTAGGAGTACAACACCGACAAGAGAAGTAACTGAGTAGGAGAGCCAGAAAAGTGTAAGGAACGTTGAGTGATGGGGGAAATAGAGTGCCTCTTATAAGAGGGCTAGAAAGGGGACAAAACGGGGGTTACTACAGATAGGCAACCACAAATTGCCTTGTTCTAGTCTGTCTGGCGCCGCCAAGCCGAAACGAGCCAGCGACGCACATATACCCCAAGTTCGCTACCAATGCTGAAGAGGGCCACAAATTACAGAATGGCATGCATGAAGGGTCGTCCCTAAGGGGGAGCAGGAGGGATTGACGAGGTTGAGGAATAGAGGCCATAGGTTCGGTGGTTGAAACACATAACTGGGGGCACAAGCGAGAGATCAAGAGTCTGACAGCGGAGCCTAGAAAGCAGCTGAATGCGGCTTGAATGGCAATTATCGAGAAGGACATCCTTTGAGAGCCGGTGTATGATTCGACAGCTCAGTGACGTGGAAGTCGTTTCATATTAGAGGCAGGCTAACCTGAAAGAGAATGTCGTATGATACTACAAGTGGAGCGTGTTTCAGGTGGTTGTTTCAGCTCAGTGCAACGGTACCAGTAGATAAGCAACGCCGTGACTAGGCCAGATCATGCATCTTGCATACTGCTAGACGACTCCAAAATCTTGACTTGAGGAGAAGCACAGAGGTAGGCAACGTCCTTCTCAAGCTCTCATATGGATCAATGCACATATTCAGCACTTATGTACTTCACTAATAGACACGATTGCAGCTGTCAGAGTCAATGATGCTGATTCATCGCACAGATAGGTTGTCCTAAAGAGGCATGTCGTATTGGCAAACAATTAGGGGCATTTCGGCTGGTTATTTTTAGGCAGGTGTTTCAGATAAGTGTAACGGTACCAGCAGATAAGCAGCGCCGTGAGGGGGTAGACTAGTCCGGAACTTGTATCCTGCATGTAGCTGCGAGCCTCAAACTTGTTCCTGACGAAGAGATCTGGGGTTGGGATAACATATGCATATAGGGTTGGGGTCAATGAGAACGGAGAGCGGAGAAAGAGAGAATGGGTAGCCCTGATCGAAGTTATAGTACAAGAAACTTCTAGCTACTACAACAATCAAAGTTGAGCAATATGATTCAACAATACCTTGGGAGCTAAATCGCATGAGCAGAGGGTTGCAGTGGATCCTCCACTCTCGTACCTGACAACGGGGCGAGCCAAATAGTTAAGTTGGAGTTTGCAATTCGACCAAAATTGCATGCCTGCATACTCTTCGTAGTAACCCGAGCACCTAGAGAACATATCAAGACGAACCTGAAACAGGTCCCACACATTGGCATGCGACAACGTGGTGTTATGTATCTACAGACAACTTGCTGGTATGGAGGGCCCCGAAACATTACAGTTGTCCAATTCAATTGTACTTGGGCGGATATACCAAGCCTTCAAACACATGAGCAGCTAGTAATGCAAATGGATCCTTTATATAATATATACTTATAGCAAATAGGCTAACCGTATAGATGCTCAGCTATGATAGATCCTATACTGATGAGAGCACTCTTCGATACTTATACTGTAATCTCCTGGTCCCTCGCTTATGTCCATATGGAGACTGCGTACTGCTGGCAACCTTGATCTCACTCTGAGCCTTCACCAGAACGGTTACGGACGTCGTGCTTTACGTTCAATAACGACTACCGTCTTCCTGCTGAACGGCTCACGCTATATTCGCCGTCTGATGAAAAACGTTCATTCAGGTTCAAAAGTATTTACATTGAATCATCTCTTTGCTCCTCGTTTACTTCCGCGCCCCGGCGGCTTTAAAGTGGACAATATCCCCGTCCTCCATCATATAGTCTTTGCCCTTTTGAAGCACCTTGCCGGACTCGCGAAGCGCAGATTCGTTGCCGTCTCCAGCCTCTACATCCGCATATTTTGTTATGTGGGCCTGAATGAAGGTCTTTTCAAGGTCATTGTGGATGATTCCGGCGGCCTGAGGCGCTCGGGCCCCGCTGCGAACTGTCCATTCACGGACCTCGCCTTTGCCGACGGTGAAAAAGCTGATTAGTTGCAGGCACCGTCTCAGCTCTGTGATGGCAAGAGGAAGAGCGCTTCCTACTGTGCAGTCAAGCTCTGCCAGCTCTTGCGCTACTTCGTCTGGGCTCATGCCAGCAAGTCGCGACTCAAGCTCAACGCTCACCGGAATTACCGCGTCGCCAGGCGAGTGCAGAGATACCCATTGGCGAACCTGAGAAAGCCATTCTTTTGTCTTGTCTTCAGAGCCAAATATATAGTCCTCTTCGCTAATGTTAACGAGGTATACAGACGGTTTGCTTGTAAGTAGAGCCATAGAGTTTATAATGGTGACCTCCTCAGGTGTCCATGAGCCGTTGGCTACGCGCTGGCCTGACTCAAGCCAGTCAAGCACCTTTTGTGCCGTACCAGCTTCAAACTGCTTTGCTTTCGTGGTCGGTGAGTTTGCTGGTGCGCCACGAAGCGCACGCTGTGCCAGTTCAACCGTCTTCATGGCGAACTCCATGTCCTTGAGGATAAGTTCGTCGCGGATTATCTCTAGATCTCGCACAGGGTCGACGTTTCCTTCAATATGAATGATGTCCTGTTTGTCAAACGCCCGTACGAGCTGGAAGATTCCATCTACAGAGCGGATATGGCTAAGAAATGCATTGCCCATACCGTCTCCTTTCGAAGCTCCGCGTGTTAGACCCGCGATATCAAAGATCGTTAGGGTCGCAGGCACACGGGATTTCGGCTCGTAGATTTCACATAGACGCTCGAACCGCGGTGATGGCACTACAACATGAGCTTCTTCGGGATCAATCGTTGCAAACGGATAGTTGGCAGGCAGGGGTTAGCAGACTCCTAGAGTCGATAATAGTAACTTACATTTCCAAGAGTAGACTTGGTAATGGCCTGAAAGAACGTTGATTTGCCCACCTATTGTTAGAACCAATGGTTATGAAGCATTGCGGCTTACATTTGCGAGTCCCACGATTCCGCCCTGTGTTAGAGATGCATCGAGAGGGCACTTTAAGATCTCAAGTTCTTACCTTTAGATTGTTCCCTGGTCTTCCAAGAAGAATACGTGCAGGCTCAGATTTCGCTTTTATACTTGCGAATCTCCTGATCACAAGCCCTGACGTTGCTAATGGCCCATACCGTGGCCTTAACCCGAGCATCTCCGGGGTACAATGTACGTGATGCTGAAGTTTAAGATGGTGGGTAGGGAAGTTCAATGTGGGGGAGAACATATACTACAATGATGATAGCTAAATCAGTTAACCGGCAGTGATCAACGACTCAATTGGAGTTCAATGAGGCATGAGAAGCTTGGAATTGTGGGTCGGCTCTTCACGGCTTTAATAATGTCTGTCTATAAACATGTCTATAACCACCCTAACACTTCCACTATTTGGAGACATCAACGGTGTACGACTGGGTGGATGCCGAGAGCTCGAGAACACTGGCCGTCTGAAGAGTCGCAATGGTCTTGGTAATGACAGTAGGAACGTCGACTTGGGACACATCAGTACCAAACGTCACGGTGTCAAGCCACTTTGTAGCGTCCTCGGCGCTGTAGTCGAGATGCGTCGAAATGTACTCGACAGCCTCCTTGTGGTTGGCATTGAAGTAGGCGACACCTTCGTTAATGGCCAGCATCAGTTTGTGCAACAGCTGACGGCCCTCGGAGTTGCTGGTGAGGTCCGTAGAAGCCGATATGACCCACGATGGCCAGGGAGTGTAGATATGGCCAATCTGCTTGAGCTCGCCATTATCGTAGTACCGCTTTGTCGTGAACACTTCCCACATGAATGCATCGGT
The DNA here is from genome assembly GCA_030575195.1 of Sugiyamaella boreocaroliniensis. Taxonomy (NCBI): domain Eukaryota; kingdom Fungi; phylum Ascomycota; class Dipodascomycetes; order Dipodascales; family Trichomonascaceae; genus Sugiyamaella; species Sugiyamaella boreocaroliniensis. The sequence continues at coordinate 827,599 of JAJMIE010000002.1, read as the reverse complement.
CTTCTCGACCGACTCGAGGTGGTTTACGCCCTCACGCAGGTTCTTGAACGTATTCTGGATCTCGAACTTGAACGGTTGCGACCAGCCCTTCTGCTGGGCCAGCACAAACGGCATAACATACGAGCCGCTGTGTTAGATGAACTGCCAAATAATTGCTTCGCACCAGCGCAAATTTCATAACTCACCTGCCAATTCGACTGATTCCAATCGTCTTGCCCTCGAGCTCGTCGACAGAAGTCAGCTCCCGCTTGGCACCAGTGCTGACAGCCCAGCACAACGGAGACTGCACGTAGGTGCCAACAATTTTGTACCAGTCGGATCCCTTGCCAATGCCGGCAACAAAGGCCTCGGTCAGTCCGATACTGACGTCAATAGTCTTGTCGTTGAGAGACTGGATGAGATGGCCGCTTCCCGACGGATACGGCAGCATGTCGACCTCAATGCCATGTTTAGCAAAGAAGCCGTGCTTCTGTGCAAAGTACAGCGGCGTTGAGAAGTGCTCAGGCACGTATCCCAGCGAGATCTTGGCCATGGTTTGTGTATGTTAATGAAGAGTGAAAGAGTAAGTGCGACAGGAGATGGGAAGGCAGTTATTACGGCCGTTAGGTCAGCGCTGAGTCAGCGCGGCTCCCTTAAGGCGCCATGGATGCCGGAAGACTTCGGTTTGACGAGTCCGTTGATGTTCAGAGATTATTGCTAACATTTAATCTATATTTGGGATACTTATCTATGTTTAGAACCTTGCTACTGTATAATTTAGCTGAAAGTCATGATCACTTCGGCTTCCGAAGTGCAATTTAACTGTTGCATTTATGGGTGTGTAGTATGTAAGTTGGATATAGTGTGCATAACACGATGATAACATAGAAAGAGCCGTACAGAGAAGAAACCAATTTGTCGCATTCCAACGTTCATCTAACTCTACTGCTTGATCAATGCATCTTATTCTCTCTGTGCTGTCTAACGGTTTCCCCGCAAATTGCCCGTTCAGCACTTCATGCTGCACTGTTCATGCAGGGGCATGCACGAGGATCCCAAGATGGAAACGTCGGCCGGCAACTTAAAATTTGGCAGGCGGTGTTTCAGTCATCAGCCTGAGGATACAGCGTCCTAGGTGTTTAGCAATACAGGAATAGCTGGTCTGGTGGCTTGGTGGACCTCCAGTGTAGATATGCTGTTAATGGTGACTTGGGTTTGCCCAAGAGTGCGTACTTCATGCACACAAACTACGAAGAAGACCCCCCACCTCTCGCCCCCAGCCCCCACATCACACATTTAACACCATCGCTGGCCTTGACTCCATATACCATCTCAAACCTTGCACTGCCATTCCCAAACCTTAGAAAGGCGCTCCAGTGACCGCAGCATGGCTTTAGATCGAGGCTAGGGACCGAGCCAGTTGGGCCATATCTATGCCCAGCGCACCCCTACCCTGGTTTGCTAATTGTTGATAGTCGACACTCCGTTCATCCTTTCATCCTTTCATCCTTTCTTCCTGCCTGTCTATTTGTTGGCCTGGTTTATCTGCTTATTGCGCCTCACCCGCACATCGCATCCTCTTTGTTCCTGTCTTTCCTGTGGTTCCTAGGCGTTGTTACCTACTTACGTATCTGTCTCGGTTGTCGTGTGCCGCGACTTGCCAATCGGGTTTCCTCGCCTCGTTGCATGACTTTTGAGTGTCAAACCTCCTCGCCTGTTTTGTCTTCAAGTCTGGTTGTGTAGAGTTGGGAGCTCTGCGTTGTAAAGTCTGCTTCCTTTGCTTGTGCTTGTTGTTTTATTCTCGTTCTTCTGTCCCTTCGATTCCCCCCCCCCCCTCCTGCGCGCCATGTCAATAACTGCCATTCCCATTTCTATGGAACGCATCGAAGACTCGATGTCGTCGAGCCATGAATCACCGGTGGCAACGCCCGCTTACGGCACGCTTGTTAACCGGTCGGATCCTGAGCTCCACGGTCTAGGCGATCCGAACAGCACCGTTGTGTCAGGTGACGTGCCAGCCACCACCACTTCGTCGGCCTCTGCTTCGTCTGTGTCGACGCCGCCGCCTGTTGACGAAGACTACCCTTACTCGATCCGCCTCAGCCCGTTTGTCGACCACTCATCCAGCATGCCTGCGTTTTATATTGATGCTGTCGAGCGCAAGGGACGCAACGGCACTGTTATCAAGGTGGGACGATATGACAACAAGAAGGACCACGCCGACGGCAAGGGCGTCCGCTCCCCCGTCACCAACCCCATTGTGTTCAAGTCCAAGGTTGTGTCACGCACACACGCCGAGTTCTTTGTCGAGGACGGCGTCTGGTACATTCGTGACGTCAAATCGTCGTCCGGCACCTTTCTCAATCACCTGCGCCTGTCGCAGGCCAACGAGCCCTCGGCAGCCGTTGCTCTCAAGGACTCTGACGTTCTCCAGCTGGGCGTCGACTTCCGTGGCGGTACCGAGGAGGTCTTCAAATGCATCAAAGTCCGTGTGGAGCTCAATAACAGCTGGCAGCAGAAGGCCAACCAATTCCACCTCACTTCACTGTCGAATCTACGGGGTCTTTTTGCCGACCCCACCGTCGGGTCGCTCTCGTCAGACTCTAAGAAAGAGTCTTTCTCTGAGTGCGCAATCTGCCTGCTCCCCGTGGCCGCCTGCCAATCTCTATTTATTGCTCCTTGCTCGCATGTCTGGCATTACAAATGTATTCGTCCCGTCATAGTCAAGGCATACCCGCACTTTTTGTGCCCAAACTGTCGCACCATTTGCGACCTCGAGACCGAGATTGAGCTTCCCGACCTATCGCATCTTGAGGTTAAAGACGAAGCCTGAAATGAGAGCCCAAAATAGACCCCTACTGTCATTTTGACCTGAACTGAACTCCAGTCACTACCGGCTTAGCTATCTTTTTGTTCTATTTGGGGGGTCAGTTTCATGTCATGGCCTGATGTATTTATGATAGTGATACACTAATTGAGCTGATCGTTTTGGTACGGGTATTATAGTTGAAGTTGGACTGCTTCCAAAGCTGGTAGAGCATTCAACTGTAGTCAAGCATGTCTAGGAGAAGCTGTTGCAGCTTGCGATACGACAAGGGCTCTTCCCACAAGTTGTGCGGTCCGGTCAAGATCTCCCATGCCATGCCGTTGTCAGTCAGCTTCGTAAGCTGGCGCTGCTTGTCGCTCCACTCGGCGTCTTTGCGGATGCTCTTTGCTGACGACACTACAAGTACAGGCAGATCTGGATCAAGATCAGAGTTCGACTCGATGATGTCTCGCTTCGTTTGCCTTCGAGCCACAAGCTGCTGTTGTAGCTGGGCTTTGAGGAAGCTGCCTTGATGCTTCTGAGCCGAGCCATAGACTCGCGAAGCTGACCCTTCACCCACGAGAGCTCCTTCAATGTTCAGCAGACCAAGCGGAGAAACAGCCCCGCCAATCCAATATGCGAACCCGGACCATATCGAAGACTGTCGGTATAAAAACTCTTCGTGCATCGAGTCGACGAGCATAAGGCTGTGAACTTGGTGCTTGTACTTGGAAGCAAACACGCGAGAGTAGATGCCCCCTACACCGTGGGATACAAGCGCGAATGTTGTATTCGGAGCATCAATTGTCTGGTTCAGCGCATCATACAACAACTCTGCCATAGTTCCAGCAGAAACTGCGTACGGAGAATTGTCCGAGAATCCGTAGCCTGGACGGTCCCAATAGCAAACGCGGGAGACCTTGTTGGTGTAGTAGAGATCAACGATCCACCTAGAAAACTCGTGTGCCGATACATCTCCTTCAACAAGGATAGTCGTATCATCGTCATCGTCAATAGGCCCCATTTCAGGACGTCTGTTGTTGGAGATGAACTGGTGTCTCGTGCAGTAGACGTGGACATCAAATTTAGAACCGTGGACTTGTACAGGCACTAGTAGTCCTGGAGGAGGCAGACGCACCGAGTCAAACGTTTCGATGAGCAGGTTAAGCGAGATAAGTATCACAAAAGCCAGAATGACGATTCGGATAATGAATGCAATCGACATATCAAACCATTCTCGCAGCGTGTGTCGTGTTTCGGGACGACCGGTGAGACGCACCTCTTCATGGATCTTGGCCTCTTGCACATACCAGTCGGACACAGCACAGGTGATGAAGATTATGAGCGTGATGAACATGGCAATGGCCCCCTCGACTGTGCCATGGCGGTGACGAAGCTGAGGCACAGCTAGCACAAGAATACAGTCGACAAAAAGAATTGATGAGGCCACATAGCTCACGATGCGGTCGGGCTTGGCTGGGATGAGGAAGAAGAGATGAGACACTACGAGCGTTGCAATTGTCAGTAACGTCAGGTCAAACTGTAGAAAACCCGAGTCTCGAGTGTCAATGATGGGCACACGATGAAAAGAGTCAACAAGCAGAATGACAAGCCAGATCAACGAGAATGCGAGCAGAATTAAGAGGCCTCCTCGAACAAGTTGCACTCCCCGCACGTTCAGAGGAGTGACGCGAGGGTCGTCAGGAGACAAATACGGTTCCCCTTCAGCGTGCGTCGGAGCATCTTCAGCAGCGCCCAACAAACTTCTCGTCTCACTGGGTTCGGAGGGAGCGATGGCAGACTTGCGAGCAGAGTTGGGCGTCTTCGGGTTTGCTTCAACGTCACGCGGTGGATGTGGAGGGTCGGGAGTACCTTCCGACGGTGGACGGCCAAACACCCGGGGAGATTCTGATCCCGATCCTTCTGCGACAGACATAGCAATACACAATTATTATCCGAAAAATGGGATGATGCGGATTCCTTGCCGAAGCAGTTCTCTGGTTGAATTACTCTGTGGTGAAAGTGACTACAATAGATCACCTTATTCTGATTCTGTAACCTGTGGGACTTGGTACGAGGTCTTGGTCAATCTAGAGAAGTGCGACCAACTGTGAACAGGCTTTCAATACCAATGCCCGGATTGTAGCTATTAGAACTTGGTACGAGCTCACAACTTCAAGAAAAACAGTCAAAATGAGTTGGGATGAAGGCAAATGTGGAGAAGCAACCGAAACGTTAATTGGACATCGTGAGGCTGAGCAGACCCTGCATCTTGCTGATCCAACAAAAGTCACAACAATGGCGATAATGGGCCGTGATAGAGGAAAAAGTAGATGGGAAGTAGTTGCGGAGACATTGGCGAGCCGAGACCGAAAGCGGAGAGCGTGCGGAGTACTTCGTCAGGTGTCCCGCGGAGTCGAGTACCGTGAAGCCGAACCGAGTCGTTACCCTCTACTATCACGGACGTTAATGATATCTATAGTTTGCTTACAAACGGCCCATAACCAACTTGGTGTGCCACTATCCTTTCCTCCTACACACTATTGACTCATAATTATGGTTCTAGACCGCCGTTTAACCGTTTATCGGATTCCCAGCTAAAATCATGTCGGCAGCTAGTTATGGCCGCGGCACCTAGCCCTTGCCGAGGTTATATCCGGCTGACTTGTGACAATTAAGAATAAATACCTCCGATGGTCCGCGCGCATGTTTTCATCTGTCTACAACAATGACTTCGCTACCCAACATCACAAGACTGTCGCCGCGCGTTGTGCGACTGCTCGGATGCAACCCAGGCAAGTTCACTCTACAGGGAACAAACACCTACCTGATCGGAAGCGGGCGTCAGCGCATTCTGCTAGATACTGGTGAGGGCCGTCCCGAGTACACGGAGCTTCTGGACAACTATCTGAAGCAGGAGAACGCCGAGATTTCGGCGATCCTCATCAGCCACTGGCACCATGACCACACAGGTGGCACCAAGCCTCTTCTCGAGGTGCTGTCGCCACGTCCTCCCGTTTACAAAATGGGTGACCTAGAGACGTTCAACTCGGAGCTTCAGGAGGCCAACGCGCTCACCATCACTGACGGCCAGACCTTCACGGTGCCGGGTGCTACTATCACATGCCACTACACACCAGGCCATGCCGAGGATCACTCTGTGTTCTGGCTTGAGGAGGAAGATGCTCTGTTTTCAGGCGATAACGTTCTCGGTACCGGCACAAGCGTGTTCAAGGACCTGCGCCTGTATGTTGACTCGCTCAACCGCATGCTCGCCATTGGAGACGGCCGTCTAGGCAAGATCTACCCTGGCCATGGACCTGTTGTCGAAGATGGTCCCTCCAAAATCAAGCAATACATCACGCATCGTCTTGAACGCGAGAACCAGATTCTCGAGATCCTGCGCCAGTCGGACGGTCCCATGTCTCTTGACAGCCTCATGGACATTATCTACAAGGGTGTTCCTGACGAGGTCCGTATGTGGGCCCGTCGTGGTATTGAGCAACATCTCGACAAACTGAGTTATGATAAGAAGGCTGCTGCTGATGCTTCTGGTGAGTGGTCCGTTCTTGCTCGTCTTAAGCTATAGGACAACGAGCGGGGCCGCCTCATCAAGGAGCCCAGTCCAGTCTGAACAGCTGTTGGCCTTTTGTTTTGAGTCGTTTCGTTGACGGTGGCTAGTCCTTCGCACTTCACCCTCAAACGTCTCGATTCTCCGGTTTTCGTCTAATGTCAACAGCTCCCCCCACTGGGTGTTCATTGCCGGCCGCTTCCGCTGTAGCTCTTTTCAGTATGGCCTGTCATACGTCCGATGCCACGTTTGTACGCTGGGGTCCTGGTTATCCCGGACTAATAGCTATCTAATTTATTGTATGTTCACAGTCTAAAATCATCACTTCCATCGCTAGCTGCAGGGACAAACGGCTGTTGCACACGGCTAGGGCTAGGTCCAATTTTTTTTTCAAAAAAATACCAGGCCCTGACTACCGACACTATTCCTCTCCACACAACCTACAATGCCCGAAAAGCGCAAGCGATCTGGCGACTCGGAAGCTACCGAGACCGCAGTGGTCCCTCCAAGTGTCATGACGATGGAGGATGGTGCGTTTCCTCGAGGTGGAGGCTCAGGAGTGCTGACTCCACTAGAGGTGAAGCAGGCCGCCAACGAAGCTGCTCAAGACCTATTTGTACGTATTTTCCAACTGTCATTCGAATGAAAATTCTAACTCAGTCAAGCAAATCGAAATCGAAGTCGAAGAAGCACAAATCCAAGAAAGAAAAGGCTCCTGTCAAGAAAGACATTCTGCGCATCGAGACTCTGTCCTTCTCCCGACTCGTTGCGGGCTCCATTGTCGTCGGTCAGATCTGCCAGATTAACAAGCTCGATCTTGCCATCTCGCTGCCTAACAGCCTTATTGGTTACGTTCCTATTACCAACATTTCGAGCCAGCTGAGTTCACAACTAGACAAGCTTAACGACGACGATGAGGAGGAAGATGATGAAGACGACGAAGACGACATCGATATCCCTCAACTCTCCGAGCTCTTCACAATCGGCCAGTGGGTGCGAGCAGTAGTCGTTGAAAATACCCGTCTCGACTCTTCAAAATCGTCCAAACGTCACATTGAGCTCAGCATAGACCCCAAGACTGTCAACGTCTCTATTGACGATGAGGATCTAGACGCTGGTATGGCTGTCCAGGGCTCGGTTCGCAGCATTGAGGATCACGGTGTCATCATCGACATTGGTCGTTCTGACTCGGAGACTTCCGGATTCCTCTCCAACAAGGAGCTATCGTTTGCTGGCTTGCAGTCTGCTTCTCTCAAGCTCGGTCAAGTGCTTCTGCTCACTGTGTTGTCAAAATCCAAAAATGGTCGTACTCTGACTCTCAGTGCGACTCCTCTTGCCAAGAAGATTCCTATCATCAAGCGAGTGACATCATTGTCAAGTATAATCGCTGGTACGCTTGTTGAGGCTCTTGTCACCGAGGTCCGCTCCACAGGCCTTGTGACCAAGGTGCTCGGTCTCATTGACGCTACTACCGACCTCGTCCATGCTGGCTGTGTCGATAAAGCCCAGCTCGAGGAGAAATTCAAAGAGGGCGACAAGGTCAAAGCACGTGTCGTCTTCTCGGTTCCGTCTTCGTTCAACGACGATGAGGACAAGGTTAAGGTGGCTCTTTCACTGCTCGAACCATCTGTGGCTCTAACTGCTCCTTCGGACAGCAGTTCTCTGGCCATTGGTCAGATTGTGCAGGCTACTATCAAGGCGGTTGATCCTATGGGTCTCTATGTCGATGTCGGAGCCCCTAAATCTCTTGGTTATGTCCATGTCTCGCGTGCGTCAGACTCTCGTATAGAGGATTTGACTGTTGAGAATGCTTACGTAGCCGGATCAGTCCACAGTGCACGCATCCTCGGATACTCGTATGCTGACGGCCTTTTCACCGTCTCACTTGAGCCGTCTGTCATTGAACAGAAGTACCTGCGCATCGAGGACATACCTGTTGGTGAACTCATCACTGGTCAGGTAGACCGCATTCTTCCCAAGGGTAGCATCATCATCAAGCTCTGGGAAGGAGTCACTGGTCTTGCTTCGGAGATACATCTAAGCGATATCAAGCTTGTGCATCCCGAGAAGAAGTTCAAGCCCGGAATGAAAGTCTCTGCCCGTGTACTTAACGTCGACAAAGAGCGCCGCCGTGTCTTCCTTACATTGAAGAAGGCCCTCGTCAACACTCAGGACCCCATTCTTAATAACTACGCTGATGCCAAGCCCGGTATGCGTACTCCTGGAACCGTTATTTCCATGCAGCCCCGAGGAGCTATCATTGAGTTCTTTGGCGGCGTCAAGGCATTCCTTCCTGTTTCGGAGATTAGCGAGGCATTCATCAAGGATCCTAAGGAGCACTTCCGACTTGGTCAGAGTGTTTCTGTTCGCATTATTACCGTCGACGCCGATGCTCAGCGTCTCATTGTCTCGTGCCGATCTTCTGGTTCTGACTCGAAGACCGAGCTTGAGCAGGTCGATGTTGGCAAGGTGTACAAAGCGACCGTTGTCGAGAAAAACAAGACTGGTGTTGTTGTTAACGTCCTCCCATCTGGTCTGCGGGGAGTTCTTGCTGCGCTTCATATGACTGATGACGAAGACTCCAAGGCCCAGCTTAAGAAGACCAAGGTTAATGAAGAAATCCAGGTTGTTGTCTTGGAGAAGCACAGTGCCAAGCGCTTTGTGACAGTGTCATCCAAGCCGTCATTGCTTGAGTCTGCCCGTGACGACAAGCTGCCTAGCCAACTTTCGGAGATTCACGTTGGTGACAAACTCCACGGCTTTGTTCGTGGTGTCACCATGAAGGGAGTGTTTGTTGGTTTCGCTGGCCAGCTTAGTGGACTTGCTTTGAAGGGAGAACTTTCGGATGAGTTCATTGCCGACCCATCCGAGAAGTTCTCTCCATTCCAGTCTGTTGAGTGTCGGGTCATTAGCATTGATGATTCTCAGGCCCGCTTCCTTGTGTCTCTCAAGGGAGAGTCAGCCGGTGCTAGCAACAGCTCTGACAAGTCATTCAACCCTGTCGACTCATCTGTTACTTCTGCCAAGGAGTTCGTTCCTGGCAAGGTCACGAAGGCCCAGATCACTGGAATCAAGGACACTCAACTAAACGTTCGTCTTGCTGACAACATCCAGGGCCGAATTGACGTTTCGCTCCTGTTTGACGATGCCAAGTCTATTAAGGATCTCAAGAACCCCCTTGGACAGTTTGAGAAGGGCCAAGTGCTCGACGTAAAGGTCATCGGATACCATGACGCTCGCAACCATCGCTTCCTAGCCATTTCTCACCGCAGCTCATCTCACATAGTCCACGAGCTGAGCGCCGTTGAGAAGCACATTGAGGGAGATTACAAGCCGGTTGATATCAAGAGTGTCACCGTCGGCTCCAAGTGGGTTGGATTCATCAACAACATCACCGTTGACTTTGTGTGGGTGAGTCTTTCACCGTCTGTCCGTGGTCGCATTCCTCTTCTTGATCTGACTGACAATGTGGACGACCTCGACGACATTGAGGCCCAGTTCCCTATCGGTAGCGCTGTTGAGTGCACTGTTACCGAGAGCGACGCCAAGTCGGGCAGCATCAAGCTGTCAGCCCGTGAGAATGCTGGCACTTCGATCAGCAAGTTTGAGGATGTCAAGGTTGGCCAGTCTTTGCCCGGATTCGTCCTCAAGGTTGGAAGCAACTTCATTCTTGTCAAGCTTGGTAACGATGTCGTTGCTTCAGCTCAGATCACTGATTGTCTTGACGACTACTCAAATGATCTCAGTTCGAGCTTCCTGACTCACCAGCTCGTGAAAGCCAAGGTAGTTGAGATCGACACTTCCAACAGAAAGATCTATGTCTCCCTTCGTGAGTCGGTTGTCGGCTCTCGTGAGTCTGTCGATCGTGTGATTGACTCCATCTCAGATCTCAACGCGGGAGATGTCGTGCGCGGATTTGTTAAGAATGTCAGCGATAGCGGAGTCTTCGTGTCATTGTCGCGATCAATCTCGGGTCGTGTGCAGATCAAGAACCTATCTGATTCATTCCTTAAGGACTGGAAGAAGTTCTTTACTGTCGGCCAGGTTGTTAACAGCAAGGTTCTTGCTATTAGCAAGGACGGCAAGGTTGAGCTCAGCTTGAAGGAAAGCGCCATCACTGGAAAGAAGACTAGCGCTCCGTCGGGTCTCAGTACTCTCGCTGAGGATGAGGTTGTCGACGGTATCATCACAAAGGTTGAGAGCTTTGGTGTTTTTGTTCGCTTGAATGAAGCCAAGGTTAGTGGTCTTTGTCACAGAAGTGAGGTTGCTGATGTGCCGCTTCAGGATCTTTCAAAGGTGTTTTCCGAGGGAGATAATGTCAAGGCAAAGATTCTGAAGATTGATTCGGAGAATGGCCGTCTCTCGCTGGGTCTGAAGGCTTCATACTTTACTGAAGAGGATGAGTCGGATCTTGACATGGACATTGATGAAGAGGATGAAGACGACGAGGATGAGGATGAGGATATCCTCGGTGAGGAAGATGATAGTGAGCAGGAAGTTGCATTCGGCTCTGACTCTGATTCTGAGGACGAGGATGTCGTCGCCAAGGAGCCACGATCCTCTAAGGCCAAGGAAGGTGGACTTAGCGTTGGATTCGACTGGACTACGAGTATTTTGGATCAGGTGCAGCAGAGTGGTTGGAACGACGATGAGGATGAAGATGAAGGGGACGACCAAGAACGCTCGCGTAAGCGCCGAAAGAAGCATGCTCTTGTTGAAGACAAGACGGGCTCACTAAACACAAAGCTGCCGCAGTCTGTTGGCGACTTTGAGCGTCTTGTTGTTGGATCTCCCAACTCATCGCTGCTGTGGATGAACTACATGGCGTTCCAGCTTCAGCTAAGTGAGATTGACAAGGCTCGTGAGGTTGGACAGAGGGCCCTGAAGGCCATCAGCTACCGAGAGGAGCAGGAGCGATTCAACATCTGGATTGCTTTGCTCAACTTGGAGAACAACTTTGGTACGGATCAGACTGTCGAGGAAGTTTTCAAGGAGGCCACTCAGTACATGGACTCCCGCACAGTTCACATGAAATTGGCAGGAATTTATGCCGCGACACCTGAGAAGGTGGCCAAGGCTGAGGAGCTGTACGATGCCACGATGAAGAAGTTTGGCAGCGAGGATGTGTCGATCTGGCTTGTGTTTGCTCAGTTTTTGTTTGAAAACGGCAACGCTACCAAGGCTCGGGGCCTGCTGAACCGAGCCCTCAAGTCTCTTCCTCAGCGCAACCACAAGGAGGTCCTCACCAAGTTTGCTCAGCTTGAGTACTCCAAGGGAGATGTCGAGGTGGGACGTACTTTGTTTGAAGGACTTGTGTCGTCGTACCCTCGACGGATCGACCTGTGGATTGTGTACATCGACTACGAGATCAAGAAGGGAGACCGTGAGTCGGTTGAGAAGCTATTTGAGCGTGTGGTTGACAAGGTTAAGTTGAGCATGAAGCAGGCCAAGTACTTTTTCAAGAAGTGGCTTGAATACGAGGACAAGCACGGAGACTCCAAGTCTGCCGACTACGTCAAGGCTAAGGCTGCCGAATACGTGACTTCTCGTCAGGAGGAAGAATAGGTAGGGAGCACGCTCTTTTAAGGAGGCTCTTTGAGAGCTCTTCTATCATAGATATTAATGCATATTATTTTCATTTCCATGACTGGTTTCAGTGCTGTGAAAGTGAGGTGTCATATGAGATTGTATACAGTTAGTTAGCCGTGTTATAAGAGTCTACTGTCCAGTCCTTGATGGCGGGCATTCGGTGGGTTCCAGGCATGGAACATAGAGATCTACGTGCACGGCTTCCGCTGCCCCTGAAAGTCAATTCTTTGTTACCCCTGAAGGCTAGTGAGGCTCGTGGACCAAATTCTTTGCGGATCGGAAGGGGGTTATTACATCATAATAGGCAGCTCCTCTGAACCACATCTTGGAACTGTCTACTCAAGCGGGCTGTCGCAGCAGACACTGGCAACAGGCGCTGACGCCTCCTAGAGCTCACCGTAGGGCCCCTGCCCTCTTTGAACCCCATATTACCCCCCACCTCCTTTTAGCACAAAGACAGGTGGGTTTGTGCATTTGGGCATGGGACGTCAACGCAGGATTACCTAATTTAGCGACGCGCATTCCGCTTTGCAGCTCCGACGCATGACAGAAGCCCCGTTTGGGAATGGAACCTTCCTAGTTGGGCTAACGGTATCCCCAAACCGGTAACGCCGTTCGCCTTCGCCGCATTCGGCTGACCTCGTCTACCCCAAATGGGCATCCCAGTTATGGGCCCGAGCTCGATAAGAAACTGCACGCAGATTCCCGAACTTGCCATTATCCTTTTCTCTCTGTCTTCTTGTTAATAATTCGAGTGGTTGGTGGTAGCTCTTTGTCCGTGCTGTGCCGAACCTTATCAATTAGCCTGTCCGAGCTGGAGTATAAAGTTTGCAGCTTTCCCCGGAGATAGCAGCAACCTGGAGATAACTTGGCTTCACTAGTTAATTATCGTAATCGTTTTTTCTGGCAAGGTACACCTTGGTATAAACTGGATATACCCCCACAATGGCCTCTATAGACGCGCCTCTTACGGCTCCGTCTCGATACCGCACCAAACGGCCTCGAGGCCTGCCATTGGCCGTCCAAACGACCAACATCGGGAGCCTGAGCCCCAATGTCGTGTCGCCTAGCAGCCACAAACTCCACAGTCTCCCGAGTCCAGCGTCGAGTGCTCACGACGATGCTTTCTCGGTGACGCTGCAGCTGCCGAGCCAGAAAGTTGTGCGCCAGGTTTCGGCATCGACGACCGTCGGCGAACTTCTGCGCTCTGTGTGCTCTGAGCACCGCTACGAGATCTCACAGGACCCAGCAGAGTCAATGCTGTGGGAGATCGTGACACTGGTGCCTCCTCTTAGCGGCTCGCGACACAAGGCGCGCGTCGCGCGACCTCTGCGGTCCGACGAGTACGTTCAGCAGATCTGGCAGTCATGGGGTTCTTTTGCCCAGGCCTGCGACTGCAATTGGCTCGAGGTCCGTGATGTCGACCAGCAGCTCGAGAACTCATCGCTGGCCTCTGTTGTTCCGCGCCGTGACATTGTCAAAGAGTGCCCCAAGGTAGCGCTCGCGGCGCAGTGGGGCAACAAGTCGCGCTGGCGCGAGTGTATGCTACAGATCAACAACGGAGCTGTGACTGTATTCGTAGGCTCGAGTGCAGCCCGCACGATCCACGTCGCCGAGTTCGATGTGTACGAGGGCGTTACAGGACCTCAGGAGTTTACGCTGACGCTCAAGTCGCCCTACGCGCCCGATAACTTCGAGGACCCGTCCCGGGACTCGCTACACCACCTGTCGCTGTCGCACCCCGACGACTACGACGAGCTTCGCAACATCTGTGTAACGCTGCGTAATGGAGCAGCCGAGCGAATGACACGCCAATTCGCAACGAGCCTGGCACGCGCAGCTTCACCTGTCGGTCCTGCTACCCACCTTCTCACTGAGGCACCGCTCAGCGATCTACTCTCGTCGCCAACGACTCCGTACCTCAAGGAAGCGTATGCCAGATCGGCCCGTAGCTTGGAGAGCAACCAGCACAAACAGCCTTTCACAAAGGACGGTCTCATTGCGCGCAGTGCTTCTCTCCAGACAGGAACTGCTCTCAAGGGCCCTGTTTCGCCTATTCTGTCAATGCAGCCGTCACCGGATCTCTTCAAGCCAAGCTCGTTACTCGACCGCGTGTCTCCGACTACGCAACAACATTCACGGTACAACCGAGGACTCGTTGGCACCATAGCCCTGCCGAACCACTCAATGGCCGTTCAGAATCAGTACCGTTAGCTTCAACGTTCTATTTATTAATGATAATGTGTGATGTGTAACAAGTAGCCTTCATCAGGCTGTGCCGAGGTGGCTACAATATTATACACTTTCTTAGTATTTTTAAAGGCCTACAGAGCAATAATTTCGGTTCACAAGATATTAATTAACAAGGATAGCAACAGACATGTCTACTCAATGTTGTTTTGCTACATAGATATAATCAAGGTACATTTCACTTTTGTTAGCTTGAACACAAGGACAATAAGAGTCTCAGGAAAGTGAATATATGGGTGTGTATTCATATGAAGGGGTCTTACTTCCTTCTCATCAACACGGACCAAAGTTTCTCATCATAGACGTGGCGCAGTGTTACTTACATTGTAGCCATTAACAGGGTATCACAGAAGGTATTAGCGGGGGGTATTAAACGGGCGCGCATTGCGAGGTATCAAGACACTTGACAAGATACTTGACAGCAAGCAGCTAATAAAGTGCCTTGCAATGGTCAAGGATATGTTTTACGATCCATGGTAAGAATAAACATAAAGAGAATAAATACTTCGAGATCTGGTAGTTCAGGGTAGGGGCATGTATATAATTCCCTGTTCAGGAAATAGCAGTCTCCCTTCCATATGGACCCAAATATACACGGACGACTCGACGCGGCGTGAAATTTCAATATATACACTAGAAGCCTTGCACTTCAAACTTCATCACGAACTACAAAAATGCCTTTCGAGAAAGTTGAGAAGAGCTCTGCCTACCACTCGCGTTACCAGACGCCTTTCCGTCGTCGTCGCCAGGGAAAGACCGACTACTACGCCCGTAAGCGTCTGGTCACCCAGCACAAGGCCAAGTACAACTCGCCCAAGTACCGTCTTGTCATCCGTTTCACCAACAAGGACATCATTGCCCAGATTGTGTCGTCGCAGATCACCGGTGATGTTGTTCTCACTGCTGCCTACGCCCACGAGCTGCCCCGTTACGGAATTGCCCACGGTCTGACCAACTGGTCTGCTGCCTACGCCGTCGGTCTGCTCATTGCCCGTCGTGCTCTTAAGAAGCTTGGTCTTGACGAGACCTACGCTGGAGACGAGGAGGGATCTGGTGAGTTCTCTCTTACCGAGGCTGTTGAGGACGGTCCCCGCCCCTTCAAGGTCTTCCTTGACGTTGGTCTGACCCGTACCACCACTGGTGCCCGTATCTTCGGTGCCATGAAGGGTGCTTCCGACGGTGGTCTGTACGTTCCCCACTCGCCCAAGCGTTTCCCCGGTTACGACATTGAGACCGAGGAGCTCGACGCTGAGGTCCTGCGCAAGTACATTGTTGCTGGCCACGTTGCTGAGTACATGGAGGAGCTTGCTGACGATGATGAGGAGCGTTACCGCACTCTGTTCAAGTCGTACCTGCAGGACGACATTGAGGCTGACACTCTTGAGGACATCTACACTGAGGCCCACGAGAAGATCCGTGAGGACCCCTCGTTTGTTCCTTCGAGCACCAAGACCAAGGCCGAGTACAAGGCTGAGTCGCTCAAGTTCAAGACCCCCAAGCTCACCTGTGCCGAGCGCAAGGCCAAGGTTGCTGCCAAGATTGCCGAGTTCCAGTCTGCCCAGTAAGCGGTTCACAGCTTGTGTCTGTACAAAAAGCGAAAGCACCAATAAAATTATGTCTCACTCAAAAGTGTTGTAGTATGTCCCAGTAAGAGGTTTAAAATGGACATGTTTATGTCATAGATTGTTGTACCGGTGAAGATGAGATGTTATGCTGGTGAAGAGATGTTATGCTGGTAAACGGATGAGAGGATCAAGTGAGGAGAGAATTATGGAGAACTGATACTAGGAAAGAACATGGTAGAATGTATTATATACGAGCTGATAAGCAATCTACTAGGCATTTAGATCAAAACGACTACGAATGACTGCCCGGCCTAAGTGATGTCGTTCGGCCTGCCATACTGGCCTCGTCCTCGGCGTCCATAAGACCTCAGGGGTCGGCGTGCGGCTGGTTGCAGGTTAGGTCTAGGAAGAAGCTTCTGGGCTACAGATCAGCTGCTGTCAAGTTTATCTACTTTGCTTCCTACTATTTACATTTGCAATGACCTCAATTCCTCAAGGTGAGTAGAACAATCCATTGGC
Source organism: Sugiyamaella boreocaroliniensis (assembly GCA_030575195.1). Lineage (NCBI taxonomy): Eukaryota > Fungi > Ascomycota > Dipodascomycetes > Dipodascales > Trichomonascaceae > Sugiyamaella > Sugiyamaella boreocaroliniensis. The sequence goes on along the minus strand of JAJMIE010000002.1, from coordinate 811,320 downwards.
AGATGGTTCCAGGAGTTAGGACACCAAGCTAACGCAGTTTTGTGGGCCCAGCGTTCCGACGCGACAGTTGCCGAGAAGAACATTGTGTTTGTGACGATTGATGTCGAAGATGCTGTCAAGCCCAAGATTAACCTGACGGCCACGCACCTCGAGTTCGACGCCGTTTCGGACAACGACAAGAAGCACTACGCTACTAAGCTCGAGTTCTACGAGGAGATCGACGTTGAGGCGTCGCACCACCTTGTCACCGGCCGCGGAGTGTTCTTCGTGCTTCGCAAGAAGACGGCACAGCAGGAGTACTGGCCTCGTCTCACCAAAAAGAAGATGCCCTTTGTTAAGACGGACTTTGACAAGTGGGTCGATGAGGACGAGCAGAATGACAAGGCTGCTGATGAGGAGAACCCTGGTGATCTCGGCGGCGGCTTTGACTTGTCGCAGCTTGCCGGTATGGGTGGTGACATGGGTGGCATGGGTGGCATGCCCGGTATGGGTGGCATGCCTGGAATGGGTGGCATGCCTGGTATGCCTGGTATGCCTGGTATGGGCGGAATGCCCGGTATGGGAGGTCCTGGCGGCTTTGACCTCAGCAGTCTTGCTGGTCTTGGAGGCGCCGAGGGTCTCGAGGGACTTGGTGCCGAAGAGGGCGACGTTGCCGAGGGTGAAGCTGCCGAGGGTGAAGCCACCGAGGCCAAGATCGAGGAGGCCGAGTAAGCGAGAGTTGCTAATGCAATTGGCTCGCTGCTACGTGTCCATCTCTGATAATGTGTATAGCTTTTGGACTAGATAAAAGTGTTTACTATGCAAAATGAATGTACTCGCTACTTTGAATCAGGGGCCTTTGGTCGTTTGAACAGCAGAATGTGCGGTTCCGGGGCTGTGTTAGTCTCTGATGTAGGCCATAAGCCTAAAGGCCGAACATATCCACATAAGGAAGAATAGTAGATGATGTTGTGTAGTAGCAAGTGTAATAACCCAACGGCGGTGAAGCAACGGCAAAAGGCACTAAAAAGACATAGTGCTGCGCAGTGATCTCGGTACTGAGGCCGACATTGTACCTAGCAACCCAACGGTGCCAGTACGCCCAGTCTAGTCAGTACTCAACAAGTCTGTTGAATGCTGGTACCTGCGCAGCACTTATCGACTCTGTAGCCTGTAGACACTGGACAAGTCATAAACTTGAGCAGCTTATAGTGAGCGTAGGCGAATGGCCTCAGAACAATCCTCTTTCGCCGTGCAAAACGCGCCACAGATCAACCGGGAACGCGTGCTGCCACAGATCAAAGGCCCAGACCACCATTCAAGACTCTACGCTTTCACCGTGTAAACCACCACCACGTACAACAACAAAACACCCACGATCCTTCTATCATGTTGTCCCTCCGTCTCTACTTACCATGAGTCTCGTAGTGGAACCACCCCAGGCTCTGGGTGATGCCGAGCCCGCGCCATTCGTTCTCGTGTAGAATGCGCAGCGTGCCGGTCTCCTGGTCAAAATAGTCACGCGGGATGACTTTGAGCATGTTCTTAGGCAGAATGACGTGTCTGAGTTAGTTCTGAACTGATATACAACGCGTCGGTACACGCACCGGAATTCAAAGTTGTCGTCGCTGTATCTGTTGTTAGCAAACCAAAGGTCCGCGGGTTGGGCACACGCGTGCTCACCGATTCGAGTACTGGATGTGCTCTTGGAACTCCTCGAGGCGCGCCGCCTCTGCCACTGACAGCATCCGCGGCGCGCGACGGTCGCCAGGCTGGTCTGACAGCTTGGATTTATACATGGGATGCTCGGCTAGAAAGGGTCGGTCATGAACCTATAACACGAAAGAATTTGCGCCCGTACCCTGGCGTCTCAGATAGTATCCAACTTGGTATCTCAATTAAGCAAGTAACTAGCTACACTCTAATCACTACGACACTAAATTAACAGTGTAGAGCCCTTCCTTGACTCGTCTAATCTCTGTCAATCTCTTTTTTTGGCGCCCCTTTGTCGTGTGTTCTCCTCTGTGGCTGCAAGAAATTGTGGTCCCCCTCTGCCCATGCAGTTGGACCCACTGAGTTTACTGTCCCATAAACACCAAACCAACACGTTGGTTAACCTTTTGAATAAAGGGTTCAAGTGTTTACAGGAATCAGTAGAAACGATCTCCCACCGTGTCAACTACTGACTACTTATCGTACCGACCGACTGTCTCGTATTCTGACTGGCTTGTATTAAACAAAACGCCCTGTGTGAGGTGCTGCCTGACGCCTGTTTATGCAAGTTTTGAGGCTTCAAGGCGCTGATGATCCGCGACGCAAAACCCACCGTTTTGCTCTCCCGCCGTTTTGATAATTTTGCCTCTTGACTCTCACGTTGACAAGTTCATCTTTGCTTTCTTGTGATATTATCGGATCAACGTCTCACTCTACAACTCGTCACTAATCAGTTGGCCCTGGTGTCGTCCCTTCTTCCTCGCTTTCATCACCTCTCCTCTAGGTCACTACCACCACCCCCTACGCCACTTCTCTACCATCCCACCCCCCCCCTCTTGGCATGTCATGACAGAACGCCCGCCCCTCTTTGTAGGCGTCAATCTGCCAGCCAAATATGGCGTGTCAGATGGTCTCGTCGTCGACCGCGCTCTGGACCAGGGCTACGATATGGTCACGTCGCGCCTCACGTCGCGAACGTACCGTAAGCGCATCCAAGCGTTGTTTCACGACCTCGAAGACTCCCACGCAGGCCTGTTTGCTTCAGATCCAGACCCACCGGATGGTGGTCCTGCTCCCTCTGTCGCCTCGTCTGCCCTGTCGCTGTCGTCTGGCCCTCCTGCCCCTGAACTCGACGACGTAGTCATCCACCCAGGGCCGCATGTCTCGAATACGATTGCGCTGGCCGCACCGTGGGTCGAGCTCGACTCTAAGAATGCCACTGTCGCCAACCTGTCGTTGCAAGTACTGTCGCACGAGCTAGCTTACGCGTCCTTCTGTGGTCTGTCCTACGTCGTCATCTCGGGCCCCAAACGACGCACAAACGTTGTCCAATATGCACAGTCCCTTAATACGCTGCTGCTGGCAAATCCGTCGCTCCAGGTATCTATCCACCTGCCTCTCACAGAGGAATTCACGCTGTCAGCTGCTGGAATCCTCATCCCACCATCCGACTACCTCAGTGTTTGGGAGGTCTGGAACACCATCCGCACACTGTGCAACTACCCGAATAACTTGTCGGCAGCACTGCAGCTTCCTAAGACTGCACTGCCGGACTTTGTTGTCTCAAGATGGTTTGCTGAGCCCGTGTCCATGATCATTGTGTCATGTCGCACCTTTGTGCCCAATCCAAAGGGCTACCCCGTTCTGCCCAAGTATGCACAGCAAATCCTCCATCTTTTCTTTAAAATCAGTCCCTTCTTCATCATTGAAGATGCTCATGATACCCCCTTTGTCGGCGGGGAGACGGCGTTCATGGTCTACCTGCGCCATCTCTACGAAAATGCACCAGATCTTTCGCCTATTGAACAGCTGTCCCAGGGCTACGTTGACTTTTTGCAGGCGCCGTTGCAACCGCTGGCCGATGATCTCGACAGTTCGATGTACGAGGTTTTTGAGCGTGACCCTGTCAAATACTCGCAGTATGAGAAGGCCGTATTCCATGCGCTGCTTGACAGACCCATGAAACACCTGACCGTGGCCGTTCTCGGCGCTGGTCGGGGCCCACTTGTTGACCGCGTCCTCAAGGCTGCTGCTGCCGCGAACCGCAACGTGTCTGTGTATGCTGTCGAGAAGAACGACAGCGCGTACTTATATTTGCTACGTAAGAAGACGCGTGAATGGGGTGATGCAGTTCACGTTGTGCGTGCAGATATGCGTACATGGCACCCGCGCGAACCGATCAAGTTTAATATTATTGTCAGCGAGCTTCTGGGCTCTTTTGGCGACAATGAACTGTCTCCCGAGTGTCTTGATGGTGCGCAGTGGCTGCTTGATCCAGACAACGGGGTCATGATCCCCAGCTCCTATACTGCTTACTTCACGCCGGTGTATGCCCCTAAATTGTACTCTGTGGCTTGGACAATTGGCGACCGACTAGGGCGAGGTGCCTCCCGAGCTCAATCTGCCACTACTGCCGGTCTTACGCCTGGTATGGGCAATCCGCACGCACTGCATTCGCCGTATGTTGTCATGATGCAGCAAGTGGACCGATTCTGCGAGCAATTCGCCAAAGCCTGGTCCTTTGCGCATCCTGTTCCCGTACCATCAGATACCCTCTCCCAGGCTTCAACTTCGTCGCTGCACAACCTGCACAACACGCGAAAGTGTAAGGCGACTTTCCAAGTGCAGCATAAAACCGTGTGTCATGGCCTCGCAGGCTTCTTTGAAGCCGTTCTGTACAAGGACGTTCAGCTTTCCACCCGTCCCGACACCATTGACGCCAAGTCCAAGGACATGACTTCTTGGTTTCCGATCTGGTTCCCGTTTGTTCAGCCATTGAATATGTGCGACAATTCGGAGCTTGATGTGTCCATGTGGCGATGTACCGACGGTAAACGAACTTGGTACGAATGGGCAGCAGAGGCACATGCCGTTATCGCTAGCGGGTCCTCGCGCGACAGCTCTAACAGGCGTATACGCTTGAACACCACCATCTGCCACAACGCCAAAGGTCAGTTCTACTCCATGACCTTGTAGGCTGTTTACTATGTGCTCTGCAGCGAGCCTCGTCACTCCGTGGTCATGCTCTCTTCTTAATCTCTCACCTACAGGACCTACCTTCCTGCTCCTTCGCATTCACCTACATCTGTAGCTTGTATTTTAAAATTGCATTCACGTCATTAGATAAATAGATTTTGTGTTTCATTCAGTGACGGCTCGCGGGGAGGTATCGGGACCCAATGGACCACTACCCATTGATGGAGATCGGCCTCCAATAGATGGCGAGCCTCCTATTAGTGGTGAACCCGAGGCCATGAGCATCGAGTGCCTCTTTGCTCCCTCAATGGTCTCGCTTGCCTGTTCCATTACCTTTACAATCGATCGGGCCAACTCGTCGTTTTCCATGGCTTTTTCCTCGAGCGAGATCTTAAGATCCTGCATGCTTGTCTCGAGAGCGTTGACAATGCGCTTGGACCGACGGTTATCGCGCTCTAGGGTCGCAATCTGCTTCTCCGATTGGCGTCGGCTCGCCTGGAATCCGTATAGCTGGGTCTGAAGCTCGTCACGCTCTGATTTGATGCGCTCAACGCCGTCAACAGCCTCTTGTGCAATGACACGCTCGTTGCGCAAGAGGGTCTTTAGCTCTTCTATCTCGTCGGTACGCTCACGCAGCAGCGCTTCCTTCGTAGTTAGCAGCTTCTCAGCCCCGAGGCAGCGGCCCTTGAGCTCAGCCAGCTCGAGCTCCTGCGCATCAAACTGGTCTCGTTTCGTCTGCAAGTCGCGCTCCAGCTGGGTGATATGAGTTTGGTTCGCCTTCAACTGCTGCTCCTGGCCCTTGATGACCTTCTGGTAGTTGGCCTTCTCGTGGCCAAGAGTGTTGTTGTCATTTTTGAGGTACGAGATCTCTGTCTGCAGCGTAATAATCTGCGCCGTCAGTTCGTCAGTCTCGGTGCTCTCTGATACAGCCTCGAGTTCAGGGATCTTGAGCTCATACATCCTCTGGCGCTCTTCATCCAGTAGCGTCTCGTTCTCGGAAATGCTAGCATCAGGAGAAGATGGCATTACGACGTAGTTGGCAGAGCCAGTCGGCTCGACGTTGCGGAGTCTCTGTGCCAGCACTTCCTTGTCGTGTCGCTCACGCTTGAGAGCCTGCTCGAGGTGGCGGATCTGGTCTATCCAACCGTTGGAAACACGGTCGAGACGCTCTTGCTGGAGGACCTCTTCGAGCTCGGTAATCTTGGACTTGAGTTCTTCGACTCGCGGGCTTTGCAGTCGTCGAGCCGATGCACTAGGTGTCATAGCGCCAGATGCTCTCGAACCAGGGCGTCTCACGCGACGCATGCCAGCAGCCGACGAAGGTCTGCTTGTTGTAGGACTGGCAGTAGAAGTGCGGGCCTTTACTCGCGTCGAAGCAGGCGGCGTTGGCTGAGGCGCAGACGGGGGTGTCGAGCTCAGCGGGCCAGAGTAGCTTGTACTTCGCGAGCCCGGGGTTGGGCTTGTCTGAAGACGCAGCTGAGGGGGAGGGTCAGATGATTGCCGATGAGAGCTGGAGCTGGGTCCCGACGAGGAGACAGAAACACCAGAGTCGGGCCGTCTGCTGCTGTTTCGGCTGGCAGGTGCATTGCGAGGGACAGCAGCGTCTACACGAGGGAAGAAGACAGCGTTCTCTTCGCTGTTTTCACGGCCGTGGCCTGACGACCGGCGCGGCGATGTCTGGCGTGACGACTGTCGAGTCGAGCGGTTCGAGGTCTGGGGCTGAATCTGGGACCGCAGAGCCGGTGCCTTAGGGGGCTTTGAGCGGAACACGGACGAGATCCCACCAGCTGGACGAACAGTAGTCATAGCAGTATTATTAAGAGTGGCAGCAGGTGTAGGTGATGCAGCAGCTGGAGCTACCTCGCCATCATCGCTGCCCTCTTTAGCTTCCTTGAGAAGCTCTTTAGCGGTCTCTGCCTTTGCTCGGGACGATGCTGTCGACGACGATAGGCGTGAGATGATGTCTGAGACTCTTGTCCGGCGCTTAGGCGGCATCTTGGAGTCGCGAGACGGCCGCGGTATGAGCGACCTGGGCTGTTTGGACGACACTTTGGCGGGTGTGGGTGTGGTAGGCGAGGCGAGGGGCCGGTTTAACTTGGAGTGCGGGGCAGAGTGAGGGGTGACGGGAGCGGTCGCGGAGGTGGTGAAGCACTTTGTAGGCGACGGGGATTCAGACGTCAAGTTCAAGCTAGTCGAGGGGGTAGGAGAGCAAGTTGCGTCTACGGCCGACGACATATTTTAAGCTGCGCAATGGACCCGTGTGTCAACAAATGCAGCGGCAATCCGAGCCTAATGGAATAGGGGGGAGCCAACCAAGTTAGAAGGGCTGATCAGCGATGTACTGCGGCAGCCATAAGACTGTGGATGACAAGAGCAGTAAGCGAACGGTAGTACAGTGTTTGCGAGGAGTAATCAGGATCGCAATCGCCTGTTCTGTTAAAAGCTCACGGCACAGACAGGATGAAAGAGCCGACGAGCAACAGGGTTCCGAGTGATAGTCGGTGATATTGCCGGTCACAATCAGCAGCAGAAAGATGAAACAGCGGTGCAGGAACCCAGGTGTGTGATTAGTCGCAATCAGCTTAGTGTGGAATGAAGACGGTAGGGAACGAGACTCGCTTGAGAGGGGGAGTCAGCAGTCGAAAAGGTGTCGTATAATGGCTATAGTAAGCAGAGGGCGTGACTTGCAATCGAGTTGGCGGGACGCGGGATATAAAAGCTAACAAATTTTGCGGAGCAGAGCGCTCGGATTAGGTACAAAAAAGTACTGTCGATAGCAGCGCAGCTCGTGGGCTGAATCCACGTAGGTGTCTGGGAATGGTAGTTGCGAACCTTAACGAGCCAGGGGGGCTGGAGGTGGGGATTGGATACGCAATAGGGTCAATGGACGAAATTTCAAAACAAGGACAAACTGTCACGGCAGTGCCGTTCGATGGCTGCACTGACTAGCGTTTCTTGGGCCCATCGGCGCTTGACTTGTCCGATGGACGTGAATTTCAGGGGGAAATCTTTTGTCACGGTGCTTTTGGCAGCAAAAGCAAGCGCTTCGCCAAAATTAATCTTGGGTGATTTAGAGTTGATAAGCCGGGAGGCTGGTTGCACGCGGAAGGCCCTGAGCGTACATTGACGAGCAAATAAAGTGCAATTTTGCGAGGGGTGGCCATTATTAATTTGTCGTTGGCGACACAGTTGTAGAGAGCCTCAAGGTGTAAGGACAAAGCCCCACGGCTAGTCGAATTCCTCACATGCCATTTTTTTAGTGATGCGACATACGAGCATATAAACTGCACATTAGCATAAGTGAGAGGTTGGTTGGTTTCAGACGAAACGGTTAAGCGAGGAGTTAGAGAAAGAATAGCAGTAGAGTCAACACTGCTCTGTTCGTCTCCTGTCCTGGTAACTGCGTGTCGTCGCGTCTCCTGCTCATTCCGACCCACCACACCAGTCTAGTGTTTGGTGGGTCCACGGCCCACTAGCTGGTGGGGCAACTGCAGCAGTCGCCATAGCCGAGGTACAATGCACCCCAGGCCAAGTAGGCTGTTCTCATAACACCACAGTCTCTTACAATTGTCACTAGAACAGCAGCTATGATTATAGTATGTGCAATTGCTTGATAGGGCCCTCTGACTGGTTCTTTACCCGTCCCTCTCCCTACTCTTTCCCCTCCTTCCCCGCGACCCACCTCCCACCAAATGCACCATTATGCACTCCTGGCATGCACGGCCGTTGGAGCCGAGAAGGGCCAGACCCACCGTCCCACTGGCTCGGAACAGCCACTCCAGTCGCGTCGGCGACCCCTGCAACGACGTGTCGGGTGCCTGCGTGAGCAGGTCGCTGCACCGAATGTGGGAGCAGATAACACTCAATTGTTGCAGGTTTGATTGGTTGTAGCACAGAGTGCAAAGTACCAAGGAACGGTGCTGGCAGTTGTTTGTACAGACTCAATTGTGACGCAGTGTTTCTACATGTCGGTTCGACCGCTCAATTGACCTATATATGAGTACTGTGGAAGGGCTGCTGTACAATAAAGAAGTCCTGCTACTGGGCAGACAGTGTGTCCATTGTAGAAGTCCATAGCAGAATATCAACCATGGGTGAAAGCTATACAATAGGTGAAGTGGCATGCTATGCTATAGTCAAATTGACTCAAGGACATGACTATAATTGGCCAGATCAGCACGTCTCACCCGGTCTTAACACTGTGGTACTCCCTAGTGTCAAGGAACCTGGATCAAATGCCCCAGTACTAGGTATCTCTGTAGCATTTGAAGCCGACTAACAAGTCATTGCGACAAGTGTGATCCAGCAAGCCACTCTACTACCGCAGGCCACTCTACCACTTCGAAGATTCTGCTACTTCGGTAGCCCTCGCTCTACTACACCAATGGCGCCAGATGAAGTGGTAACTCTATCTGGCTGATCTTGCTCCTCACCACTAACTTTGACTCTGCACTCTGCACTCTACTCTCCTACTCTATAGCCTCCTACTGTCTACCCTCATCTCTTCTTGCTCCTGTCCCCTGTTCTCACGTATCCATAAATATCTTGACTACTGACTGGTGACACTGATGCTGATGTCTGAGTTAGCGGTTGCTCAACGTTGCTATACGGCCTAGTCAGTTATAAACATCTTCTCATGGTAAATATTCGACGAGCTGGGTTTATAAGTAGAGCCTTCTGGCTCATTATCATCAGTCGAGGCCGTCAAGTCACTACTCACCAAATAAAAAAAGTACGACGCAGAGAAAAATTCACTGGCCGCCGGGCCAACTACTGTGCGGGTACGGGTACGGATACTCAGCCGCGTGCCCGCTGCTAGGCAACTGTGATGGTGCAGCTGGGGATGACGACGAGTAGCTGAGGTAGGCAATGGCTGCAATATTTCCGCCGTCATTGCGGTTATTGTAGATGTCGTCATTGTCGCTATACTCGGTGTTGTACTGAATAAGCTCGTTGTTGGTCTCCCCAACCTCCGCAACTTCAGGTGGCACATCTGTCGGTAGGTTAACCCACTCGCCCAAGTGCTGGCGTAGGTCGAGATGTAGCGACGTCAGGCGGCCCGAAATGGCACCTATCTCATTGAAAGTATCCATCAGCATCTCTGCAGGCATCCCTGCATTCACCAGCTTCATGTACATGTCACTGGTGAGCATCCACAGGTCGGCCTCACGGTGCAGATCCCGCACGAGCCTATGGACAGTCGACTGCCATTCCTCGCTGCACCGTTTCATGGGTGGGAAGTCACGGCGCATCCTTCGTGGTACGCGAGGGGCGCACTGGCGTCGCAGAAGAATGCAAAGTTGAATGAAGCAACTGGGTGTCCCCCCGTCTTTTATATATGGCGCCAAGTGGCCCCAGCACGCGTCCGTTTGCAACATCATGTGAACATGTACTGCGGGCCACATACTGCATATGCGAGATATCAGGGGGGAAGCGACAGAGGCGGCTCTCCATTTGTAGAAGACCGGTATGAACGGGGGCAGCAGGACAACTAGAGCTCAGGTATATGATATCTCTAGTCCACTGGACCTGCTCATTTCGCTTTGTTCCTTTGTATCTTTCCCTGTGGATGCCACCTCTTGCGCCGCTTCCAAGTTGACCTGTCACCTGCAGCAGCGGTCTAGCCGTTTTGAGATCCGTTATCAGCTTTAAATGAGGCTGCGTCTAACTGCATATCACCGCCCTTTAGAGCATATGTCTTTGACCGCTTAAACGCATGGTATGCCCCGCCTAACTGCATACCCAGTGTCAAATTTCCACTGCAGCGCTTCACCAAACTCTCCTCCTCTAATGATTCGCCAGCAGCTGGCCCAGGCGGCCCGTTTGCTGCGCACAACACGCCCTACTGTCACAGTTGCACAGGCTCCTTGGTCTCAATTCCACAGCCGTCTGGCATCAACGCAGGCTGCTGGAGCCACTGCCTCGAGTGAATCAGCTGCTTCTTCTGCTCCAGCCACGACTCCTACGTCGGCTACTCCTGCCAACTCCCAGCGTCGCAAGCAGTCCGGCAAAGAGTCCATCTACAAGCGCCTTGAGTCTGCTCTTGCTAAAAACGACGTCAAATCCATCACCGATATTGCCCGGAGCCTTCAACCCGCTCAGGTCCAGAACCTCGTCCGTGGAGGCCTGCATCTGCGTCTATTCCGTGCCATTGCCAATGCCAGCAACAAATCTAACAAGAACAACACGAGTTCTGGTGCCACGGCAGTATCTCCGCGTGATCTCTTCCAACTTTACTTGCGCGGAAACCTGTCGGTCGGCTGGATTTGTAGCTATGTGCTGATGCGTGAGCTGCTGGCAGGCCGTTCCGAACAGGCGCTGCAATGCTGGGTCGAATTCCTCGAGTCCCTGAACAGCACTGCTGCCTTCACGGATCCACTCAATCGCGAGGCCGCTTGGTCGGCACTCGTGGCGTACATTGACAACTGCGCTGCCAACTCGGCGCCTGTCGATGCCGACATCGCAGCCAAACTAGTACCCATCAAGGACCTGCCGTCCCCGCGGCGGCTGCGTGAGATTGAGGGCTTCTCGCGCCTTTCTTCCGAGCGCAAAGAAGCCATCTACAATGGTCTCAAAACCCTGCGTCTCAAGATGATGGACCTCGACTCGCTCGACTTCGTGTCGTCGCTGCCCTCGGACCGCCCTCTCGAGCTCGAGGAGCGGTACAGGGAAGCACTTGACAAGTCAGCCCAGACTGGCAGCAAAATCCCAGAGCATGTGTACGCACGCTTCATCCAGCGTTTTGCTGAGTCCACGCGTGTCAATGACGCCTTTGAGGTGTGGAACCACATGATCTCGGCTGAGGTCACGCCTAGTATCACCTCGTGGAATGCACTGCTGCGTGCTGCTGCTATCAACCGTGCCGAAAGAGAAAAGGTCCTCACAGGCCTGTGGTCACAGATGGTGGGTTCAGGTGTTGTCCCCGATTCTGACTCGTACTGCACGCTCATTGACTTTTGTTTCCGTACCGGCAAGTCCGAGAAGGCGCTGGAGATCTTTGACAAGATCCAATCTGGGGAGCCTCTCGAGGAGGGTGGAACTGCTGTTCCCCCCAAGGTGACATTGCGCATGTTCAACATTGTGCTGGATGGCCTCCTTAAGCTCGGCAAGGTCGAGGACGCCGAAAAGCTGATGGCTGAGGGTGTTGCTCAGGGCTATCAGGCCGATGTCGTCACTTACAACTTCTTCATGCGCACATACATCAACAGGAAGATGTACGACATGGCTTCGACACTTTTGGACAAGATGCTCGCTGCCGGCATTGCTCCCGACGTGTCTACTTACACCAACGTTATCGACAGCGTATTCAAGCAGGCTCGCGAGACGCGCATTGCCGGTGCTGAGGGACCCGAATCCATTGTTGACCGTCTCCTAACTGAGATGAACCGTCAAGGAATTCGCAGTAACACCGTTACCATGACTGCTATGATGGGAGGTCTTGTCAAGACGTCGCAGGATATTGACTCAGCCCGTTCGCTGTTCGATGTGATGCTGCGTCGTCGCATTCTGCCCAACGCCCGTACATTTTCAACGCTCATCGACAACGAGCTCCGCTTTGGTGAGTACGATCGTGCACTACGGTACTTCCAGATGATGCCGCGATACGGTGTCCCTCAGGGAACGCCCATCTACAACCAGCTCATTCACTGGGCATCCAAGAACAAGCGATTGCCCGAGGCCTACGACCTGTTCAAGCAGCTCTTGCATAACTCGCGCACGCATCCCAACAAGTTTACCTACTCGTTCCTTTTGGACGGATGTTACGCTGCTGGTAATACGCGCATTGCCGAGGACGTTCTAGCCACACTGTCGGAACACGAAGGTTTCTTTGACTATGGAACTCATCTCCCTCGACTGATTCCCAAGCTCGCTAAGTCGGGTGTCACAATCCCCTCCTCCATTCTGCGCGATCTCAACCGTCCGCAGGGCCGCTCCGAGGAGCCTGAAAATTGAGCTGGAACTGAGCTAAAAGGCTAACTGGCTTTAACAGTCCAGAGACCCACTTTTCCAATTAATTTTGTAAATACTTGTAAATACAGCATCATTTTGCACTTCATTCTGGCCATTGATAAAAGGATAGGCGATATCGTGGGTACGGCTGTACTGCCACGCAAATTGATGATTTGTGTTAAGTCGCTCACCACTCGTACCTATCTATACATCACCGCCTACCATGGAGTCGTACGAAGATATTCAAGCTCGGCATCGCAAGGAGGTTCGCGAGTTGACAGCCCAGACGACGGCCCTTAAGAAACAGGCCACCAAGGGCGAGAAGAAGAAGAAGAAGGAGATTCTTAAGCAGATAGAAGGTATGGAGGGTGATCTCAAGGCCAAACATGCCAAAGAGCTCACTACATGTGGTGATAAACCCGCCGAAGAACAGGATGAAACTGCTGAAGATTCTGAAGAGGATGAAGAAGAAGTGACTGCCGAGAAGCTGCTGGCCCAGCTGGAACTGGAGCAGAAGGAGCAGGAGGAGCAGGAGCGGGAAGAAGAGGCAAAGAAGAAGCAGGCGCAACAACAACAGCAGCAGCAACAGCAGCCAGGAGCCAAGAGAAATCGCCGTAAGGAGAAGCTGGCTAAGCGTCAACAGGAGATGGATCGAATGCAGGAAGAAGCAGCTAAGGAGGCAGAGACGATGCCGGATCTGCGTAAGATAGAATTGGACAATCTCGAGGCACTGTGCAAGATCCAAGGTGTCACGCAGTACGACATCAAGCCTGATGGACACTGTCTGTTTGCATCTATTGCTGACCAGCTCAGCGTTCGGCACAATGTGACACGCACCGTACAAGAGCTGCGCACCACTGCTGCCAACTACATTCGTGCCAATCCAGACATGTTTGCGCCGTTTCTCTTTGACGAGAAGACACTTTCTATGCGTGAGATCGAGCCTTACTGTGTTGAACTCGAGTCAACGCCTCTGTGGGGAGGAGATATGGAGATCCTGGCTCTCTCCAAGGTATACCAGTGCCCCATCAGTGTCATGATCAGCGGCGGATCAGCAGTACGCATCAATGACGACGAAAAATCGAAGCCTGAACTCAAGCTCGTCTACTACAAACAGTCATTTGGTCTCGGTGAGCACTACAATTCGCTCCGTGATGCGGTGGTCGCCTAGAGTGCTGTAGAGGCTGCTGTGGACGACCCTTAGAGCTACGCTCAGGCTTCCTCACATTATTGATCTCTTTTTGATAGATGCATGTGTCCATTAATATAATGCTGGACTATAGACTACTTATTAGTAACGTACAAGCCGCAGTTAACCATGCGGTCACATCAGAGTGTACGTGCATCACAGGTCCTTGTCGAGCACAAACCGCACAAGTCCCTTAGCAATTCCAAGACCATCGTTTGGTCCAGGTACTCGTTTCAGAGCGTCGTTAGCAGTGGCCTCGTCAATGATTCCCATCTTGGCACGCAGCTTCACAAGGTCCTCAACGATATCACCAATGTACTCAGGATGGCCCTGGAATGTAACAAAAGCATGAGGACGGTAGAATCCCTGGACTGCGCACACCTCGGTGGAAGACAGTAACTGTGTGTTCTCAGGAACTTCCTCAACGATATCCTTGTGCATTTGCATGATATGAGCTGATCCCGAATGAGCGAGATCAGGAAACAGCTTCTTGCCTTCGGGAGTCCACTGGATCTCTGTCGATGACAGCTCCCATCCAATTGTGCTTGACGAGACTGGAGCACCGAGCACACGGCCCAGAATCTGGTGTCCAAAGCAGATACCTGAGTTAGATATGATCCGATACGAGATCACGTAGCTGGCTACTCACCCACAATCTTCACGCCAGCATCAACCAGTTTCTTGGTAAATTCGACCAGCTTAATAATCCAAGGATCATCGTGATAGGCAGTGTGCCGAGATCCAGTGATGATAACAGCATCAAGGCCCGGCATCTCGGGATACTCCTGCTTCGTCACCACATCGTATTTTTCATATGTTGTACTGGCCCCATCGAGCCCAGCCGTGGTGAACAGGCGCTCAAACATGTCTCCATACGACCCATGCTTCTCCTTAACCGGATCTATAGGCGTGTCGGCCTCTAGAATAGCCACGCGTTTCATGTTTATGGTGAAGTAAGCTTGTGATGAGACGACTCATACTCACGGAGATGATGATTGTGGAAAGTGTACCAAACCCTAAACTGTAATGAGTTCACAGGTATTATCTGTGGATAACATATGAGAAGCTGACTCGTCATCAACTTCTAATACTGACAAGTAACTCAAAAGCAATTGTGATATAGACTCTATCATTGAGGTTCGCCAACAGGATCATTTTGGGCAGGGTGTTCCTATTCGTAAGATTAGTGGTTAAGGCTCATGCCTTCATCAGATAGGGTACAGAGAAGTGGGGTAAATGGGCTTCCTTTCATAGACTGTTCTAACATGGTACGACTATTAGAGATATATCTCAGTCATACAGTTCAATAAACCAAAACCGGTGGCCAGATAGATCGAGCTCGAGCTCCTTACTGTCGGTGACCAGAGACATAAAGTCCCGCACGTAGAGGCGCTGTCCAACAGATCAGCCAAGGTTTCAATATGGCAACGATACTACCATGTGGTAATTTGCTGGGGACGATTTCCAAGACCTTGACGTAGTTGGGGTACAACTGCAACTGTTACTAGCTCCTAAATAAGGGCTCCATGCAGCGAATGTAGATGTAAAGCAGCCGCCTGAAGGATCGACTTCTTGTGGTATAACCCCATATGGGTTAGTCATATGGTTAGTCATATGGTAAGCTGACTGACCGTCGGTATAGACTGGCCAATATGTGAACTCATCGACACTTAGCGTATCATCATCATAATACTCATAAACAAATGTGTATAGAGTTCCGTTTTCAGCGACGTAAGTAACATTGTAAGCTGTATAGTCTACCTCAGAATTATCAGTCAGCTGGACGGGTGGACCATGAGATCTGTACGTTATACGGGTGAGTTTGCTAGTGAATTCGCTGTGAGGATCTGAGGACTGGGCAAGAATCTCAGTGTATAGCGTTAATACCGTGTAAACGAGCCAATAGAAAAACATCGTGATAATATAAAGCGGTAGTTGAACTCACGAGATGACGATATGTTGCCCTAACCTCTATATGCCCGTACCCACTATCCATGTCCCTGCATATGAGATCTGCGATATGTCATAAGAAGTTCGCCAGAATATTTTGAGGAGGAGCTCCTCTATGGGGGTTTATATTGAAGAATACATCGAGTGCCATAATTGTGCTCTACTCAAATCTCTGTAGGACCAAAGTAAATGGCTCAAAAAGCTCAATTGCAATGTGAGTTTGCAGTGAGCAGGCACTTCCTCGTATACATTTAGTACGGCAGGTCAGTACCATCAGTGTTGAGGTACCTACCATTGGAATTGGCACAAAGACTATCAATTGTCTTAATCTGAAGTTCGGCACTCTCCTTAGGTGTGATAGCGCGCTCAATGAGTTTCTGGTAGTCATCGGCGGAAGCAACGTGTTTGACTCTGCCGAGCAGCTCCACGACGGTGTCACTGGTGACAAGGCCCGGGTGAAGCGCAACTGAGATGAATCCCTGGTCTTTGTACTCTGATGCAACTGCCTTAGCAAGCACGTTGATAGCGGCCTTGCTGGTGCTGTAGGCCGACGAAGGCATGGCTCCATACCTACTAATGGAAGCGGACATGCTCGAGGTGAAGATAACTTTGCGGGTATCGCGCTTAAGCAGCAAAGGGTAAAAGGACTGGAAAGTATCCACTGCTCCCAGGAAGTTGACGGTATAATGCTTTTCGTATGCCTCGAGAGAAACCTCACCAACGGGAGCTAGGGACTCGAAAATTCCTGCGTTGGCAATAACAACATCAACACCTTCAGTAATCTGCGATACTTCGACGGCCAGCTGTCTAGCGTCGCCCTTTTTTGAGGCATCATAAGGAAGAGCGTGCACATTTGGATGGGTCGAGATCAGGCCTTGGAGATCAGTGGCCTTGGCTGGGTCTCGCGCAGTTGCAATCACAACTGTGTTGGGTCGCTCGCTGAGCTGCTGCACAAGGGCAAAACCAATACCCTTGCTTCCACCAGTAATAACATAGACAGTTTCAGAAGGCATTATGAATTTCGGTTTCGGATTCAGTTTCAACTCAAGGCTCGAATTGAAGTTTGGGATAGCCAATTCAGTGGGGAGTAGTCCTGATCTTTATATGTAACCCAGGGATTGATCTTCCCCCGCATGGTTCATGCCTCTTGTCAGCATCTTATAAATTGTTTTGGCCATACATAGTGTATCGTAGCTAACTTGTATGACGGCGATTTATCTCCGACGCTCATGCAGGGGTATTGCTTACTATTATCTCCGCGGAGCAAAGTAATATCTCCGCGGGATTTGCCGATTTCCTGCGCAGCTTTGCCACAACAGCAGCCAAACTCACTTCAAACCGCGGGTCTATCCTCCAATGGTGTGGTAGCAAGTGCTCCTTGTTTGTCTCTGATCCCGGAGTGGCATTGGCATGGTTGGCGCATTCAGTAACGCAATTGACCTCTACGCCGTTCCATATACTGTTTATAATAGAAATCGTGCCCGACGTTGTCTTTCCAATGATTTTACAGCGACACTGTCGCTCGTTGTAGATATGGTCTGCTTTTTAATAATTAGAACAATTAGCCTTGGCGCGAAGCATTAGCCCTCAGCAGCACCTCGCACTCTTCTGAGGCACGGAAGGGATCGACACTCAGAATGTTTGGCAGTTCCACCGCTTTTTTAGTGTAGATCTATTTGATATGGCTAGTATCGGGCTAACAGTTGTAAGTCACAAGGCTACTCAAGAAGAATCATATTCCATACCTAGTTCGCGGAGTGGATATATGAAGCCATCAAGGCTGACGAGACTCGTCCTTAGAAGCACTAACTCTGCTAACAGGAGGACGAAATATATGTATCAGGCTGATATCCCGTATATCGGACTAGCATATAACTCCGATGCCTCCATTGAGGCTCAGGGAAAACAAAAAAAAATTGGGGTCATCCCGGGCTCGATCCGGGGTCACCTGCAAATACGGATTTTTAAACCGTGAGCTTCAAGTTTCACCCGAAGCAGGCATACTACCACTATACTAATGACCCATTATCAACGGCGTTGGGAGGAAAAAAAACCTTATAAGCGGCAAAACAGTTTTTGTAGCCGTGCGATATTCGACGACTATTTTTTTTTTTGGAGCCTAGCAAAAAGTTTCCAGTATCAAAATGACATCTCAGGAGTTCAAGTAAGTGGTCAAAATTCCGTACAGAGCATAGCTTTAGTACTCATATGAATAGTGTACCGTTGGGTTGTGTACACTGTGTTATCTTGACTCCCCGACTAACTCAGATCGGCTCTTGTCGACAAGCCTATTCCCGTGTCAGTCGACTACGGTAACCTGGCAGTTTTTGACACCAACCCGCTCGACGCTGCGGCCCTCACTGGAGATAACAAGGAAGAGCACCTTGCCGAAGTTACTCGTGATAATGTTCAGACTCTCGTGAACCAGCTTCTGCAGCTTCCTCTGCGCAAGACGACTGAGTCCAACAACAGCTCGTCGACTCAGGACAGCACCATGGTTCTCATTTCGCTTCCGGAGCCGGTGACACCTTTGCCTCGTGAGAAGCCTCTTCCCAAGACCAAGGAACTCACCAAGTGGGAGCAGTTTGCTGCCAAGAAGGGCATCAAGAAGAAGGCCAAGGATGGCAAGCTTGTGTTTGACGAGGCCACTGGCAAGTGGGTGCCCAAGTGGGGATACGGGGGTATTAATAAGAAGCTTGATGACCAGTGGCTGGTGGAAGTCGACGAAGTCAAGACCAAGAAGCGCAAGGGTCCTGAAGATGACCTCATTGACCCGCGTACTCTTAACCGTGAGGAGCGCAAGCGCCTTGTCAAGAAGAACCAGGCCCAGCAGCAGCGCAACGCCCGAAATGCCATGGGTAAATAAGGCGGTTAGCATGACAGTTATTTATTGAATACGCAGTTGAGCAGGACATTAATGGTCTGTAGATGGTAGTAGGAGGAGTTGGAGCAAGTGGAGGTAACTTGAGATCATAGAAATACTCTAGATGAAGAAGACTGCTGCCGACCAGTTTAACTGTAATTTAAGTTCTGTTCACCTGTGATAGTTTACTGCTCACTTACTATTGGTTTATAGTCGTACTCTTGTAGTCTGTTTTTTGTCAACTACTTCATATACTCACTCACACTCTGATTGATCACCTGCCAACCACAAACCATCGACCCACAACTCAACTAACATGGAAGATATATTAATGGAGAAGAAAATACATAAAAATGCGTTACTTGGCTGCGGCACTTGGAATGGCGCCGCGCTGAAAGAATCCAGGATCAAAAAAGTCAAATGAAATAGAGGCAGACCTGCTGCTACGCATGAATGAGCGTCGGTGGTGTCGCACTCGAGAAAGAACGGATGGCCGTGGAACCAGCGAAACTCGCGCTGGATTCTGGGTGGGAATTTCTGGGAACTCTTCTGACGGAGAAGGCGGTGAAGTGGGTGCCGAAATGGTGCCCGACCGGTGCACCGTTGCGACCGAAACAGAACGAGGGAGCGCAGTACCCGATGCAACAAACCCAAGACTTTCTAGAGTTCCTCCTGATATAGGAGTCTGTTTGGTCAACGTCTCGACAGATGCTTGTTCAGGGGCTGGGGCCTGCTCGACAACTGGCTCAAGTGGCGACGACATAACCGTATCAATGGGCGATTCAGGAGGAGGAGTCAGTGCCGTCATTGTAGCTTGAGTCTTGGTCCCCAGATCACCAAGCATGATGAGGTTTGTCAGCACGGTGCGGTTAATGCGTAGCGTTGGAGATAGCACGACGGACAGGTTGTCTGGAGTCATGCGGTTCTCATGCATATTGAGCGAGATGCGATGTAGATGGCGGACGAGGACATGCAGCAGAGCATAACTATGCTTTGGCAGTGCCGCGAACTCGTCGTGGATGGCGTCCAGCAGAGGGCCGTCAACAGCGAGTGCCGGCTCTTCGGCTACAGAGATGTGGGTGGGGATATCAGTCGAGGTTCGTGGGAGCTTCGTCACGTCGTAAGTTTCGGGGGTATATTGGAGGCTTGGATGGCGCGACACAGAGAAAATGTTGTCAGGGAGGCGGCGGAGGTACGATTTGAGGAAGGACGAGACAGTGTTAACGTCGTATACCGCGGGATCAATTGTAAAATCGGGAGTTTCTGTGTTAGCCATCAAGAACGAGGGATCTCTCATAAACTCAGCAAACGAGCTGTACATACCTGAAAATGCACGATGGAGGGCACGGATTCGGGCAGCTGAGCCGTTGACTCGGTAGATACCTTCCTCGCAGAGCCCGTGGGTATCGAGGAACTCGACACATCTGAGCACTAGTAGAGGCACGAGAGGTTGGAGTACAGCGTCACAGGTTTGGGTGTCACACGAGTGCGTAGAGTTCGACGCTGTCAGGGCAGCTGCCACGTCCAGAGCAAGACCAAACGTGTCGACAGACTCGGATTGAGTCGATTGGGTCAACCCTGTCGTTTTCTCGTTCGCTCTGTCGGATGAGACCTGTGGCAGCTCGTCTAGTGACGACGAGGGTGTCAGGAGGCCTGTTTCAGAGCGCAAAGGCAGCGACGGACGGCGCAAGCCTAGCGTTGCTTTCAGGAAGCTTGATATCTTGGCCATTGGGTATGAAGAAGTCAGAAAGAAGGGGCTTTGGAAGCGGGATCAAAATGAAGGAGCGTAATAGGGGGGAAAGAGTGAAAAAGGACGGACGGAGAGTTGATGAATGCAAGAGGCCGTGACGGTGACCCAACTAAGAATTGAGCCAAAGACACTACGACGGCGCGACTCGCAACACCAAAAAAAGTCGCAGTTAAACGAAAAAGGCCCGTGTCTTTAGGGAAAACCGTCGAGATTGCAGACGGCCTCTTTTGAGGCGCGTTGCTTTTGCTTCTAGGGCACGGGCAGATCCGGCGCGTTTAGCGGACGCGGATAAACTTGCATATGCCGCAACGCAGTTGAGACGGTTAAAGGGGCTTGGGGTGGGGGGTGGAGAAGTATGGGAAAGGCAGTAAAACAGAGGCATTTACAAGACTTTGGACAGGAAAACTTGATTGTTTGTCATCTCAGTTGCCTAGATGAAGCCCCGACACGTTTGCCCGCCCGACGCCTGCCCTCCACATACCTCTCCTGACATACCAACCTTAACCAACAGGCACATGCAACGCCGGCAAATTGCCCTGATCTTGCAGCCCCCTTGCAGCAGGGTTCGGGCCGCTACCCCCTCTGCTCCCCCTCGTTCCCGTTTTGATGGGTCTAACAGCCGGCAGTAGACGTCTCCCAGCGCTGTGGATCCGCTGATAGCAAGCCTTTTTTTGGTTATCTGTTATCTGTGTGTCAACCTGTCACTATTGAGGCGTTCATATCGTCGGAATTCCCGCACCACCTCAGTCACTACCCCCTTACACATTGCGTTCCCCTCCCTCCCCTCGTTCTCTTCCCTTTCCCCCTCATAGCCGCCCATACCTCCGTCTATCCCTGCCGCAACAGGCCTCAATTGAGAGTCGCAGGCTGTGCGAGCAGCGGGCCGTTGTATACATGGCGCTCTGTCTTATAGATCTACTGACCCGTGTCTTATATCCGTTTCCCCTCACTGTCTTTCCTCAATGTCTCTTCTCACGGTCCTTGTATCTCCTCCCCGTTACCCGTATAGCCGTTAACCCTTTCAATTACTCTTCCCCCCGCTTGTCACTTTGTGACTCCCCCTAACTCCGCTTCCTTCCCCTCTCTGCTGTCTCCTTTCGGTGCTTCCCTTTCCCCTCGCTCTACGGCTGCCCCGCACCTTCCTATCGTGTCTAGTGCTGCATGTACAGCTCACATCGATTTAGGACCGCTCGTGCAGTTGAAACGACGTTGCGCAGCCGATCCTCGAGCCCTGGCGATCCTCGGTATCTGGTCGGCACCTGAGATGGCCGCTGGACCGGTCACCAACTCCCTGGTCGCGATGCTCAGGAACGATTGGAGAGGAGGCCGATGGGAGTCGTCCCCTCCCTCATTCCATTCCTCCCCGTTCCAAACGGCTCAACCTTAATCTGAACACTAACATCCCCAGCCTATAACAGTTGAACCAGCTCAGTTAAAGCTACTCTACATAGGTATATTGGATCGGATGTTCCAACGCACTGCCGAAACCGGCATAAAACGGAATATTGTTGGCGACTGTCTCTCAGACTTTGACTGCGCATATGCGTCACTTCCTACTGTATTGAACCGTGGCTGTTTCACATGTGAGGTGTCTTTAATAATGCCCACATATTAGAGCGACGTTGGTATCCATATCGCAGTAACGAGTATGGACTTACCGTGGCACTACTGAACTACTTCGTGGCATTTAGTTTTATTAATGATACAACTTTCGACTACAGCTGCTTGGATATATTTCAGAATTATACCATGTACAATGCATGAACTTGGCCTAGTAGTCCTGTTGCATTATTCTGTTGATCCAGTCTATAAGTTGTTGTATTGCTATGTTTGATCGAGGTTTCAATCGCTTCAACGATGTTTAACAGTATCCTCGTCAGCAGACCACTTCTTGCAATCACACATGTACAACACATATACCAGTTATATGCTGTAAGCGTGCGTCCTAACGAAACTACGCCGCCTTGCTAGGTAACAGACATACTATACACTACCCCTGACTAGTACCATATTCAGTGGTATGTACATTCACAGTGCTCTTTAAATACGCTACTTTACTCAAACTTTTGCCAAATGTCTAACTTCACAGACAATCCGAACGGAGAACCCCTACCTCTATCTTATCGTACGTAAACATTCTCTCAAGACTACAGTTGACATTACGACACGCTTAAAGCTGGGTACAAATCCTCGATAGTGGTACAAGCAACATTCAACAGTAATGCAACGAGATATCTATGGCTTCTTCTCCTCCCTTTTCATCGCTGCCACACCGGTGGACTCTACAAGTTCTGTATATCCCAAGAGAATTCGCTCTCTCCACTTGCTAAAGTTGCCTTTTACTTTCACCTCATTGGATAACTAAAGCAGACATGAAAACATTTTAATACTGGCCGTGTAAGATACTATACCAACGAGCTGTTAACACCGCCTCGAGCCTCAACCTACCTACGCCTACTGGGGTTGCCCTGACCCTAATTCAACAGCCGCATACCACGTGATTTACCAGGGCAAGGTCACTTTTTGCTCGAAGCCATACCCCCCAAATTTCACCTCCACACAGCACCATCTGAGTACCCGTCGTTTTCACGTAGCACAGCGCTACCTTTGACTTGCTACACAGCCCTACGCGGTGTAACTTGGACAGAGAGCGCTTATCGACGTATTCAACTTGTTTATTGCGCCTGCTACCGCTGTTGGTCGCGGTCTACAGTCTTTTCCCTGTACACGTACCTCTGATCCTCCCCCACCAGGTATTGTGAGTACGCCCCAACATGGCAGCTTCTCCAGCTGGCCCACAGGCCGAGGCATTTGCGTCGCGCCTCGCCGACGACAATGCCGACCTCAAGACGAAGCTCGCTGTGGCCACGGAGCTTCGTGACTCGATTGACGCGCACCAGAGTAACGCCGACTATGACAACTTCCTCGCCAAGGTCATGCCTGAGATCCACAAGCTTCTCGAGTCGGTGCCCGTCAGCTTTGGCAGCGCTGCTGTCGAGCAGCGCCTGCGAAGCTGTCTTCTCGACATATTGCTACGTCTGCAGACTAATGAAACACTCAAACCATATGCAGTGGAGATCCTGACAACCGTCATGAAGGTTCTGCAGACCGACAACGAGGACAATGGTGTCCTGTGTATGAAAATCCTCACGAACCTTCATCGTGCCTATAAGGTGTTTCTGTTTGACTACGTTAAGGCGTACCTCGATTTTGTCATCCAGATCTACAAGAATATCCCTCAGGTCGTTTCCGATATGTTTGGTACTGCCGGCTCAGCTGCATCTGCCGCCCCTGCTGGCACTCCACCTGTAACCTCGTTCCAGTCGCCACGACCTCTGTCTCCTTCTAATGCCTCGGATATGGCAATCGAGGCCGCCTCGCGGCCCTTGCAGAAGAGCACACACAGTTTCAAGGTTCTCACCGAGTGCCCCATCATCATCGTGCTCCTCTACTCGACACATAAGCAGATCGTAAACGAATCGCTGCCCGAGTTCATTCCTCGCATCATCGAAATGCTTTCGACGCAGGCTGCTCCCCAGGCCAAGGAGCACGCCGAGGCCGCCAAGCGCGGGGAGACCTATACGTCAATTTCCCCACTCATCAAAAACCGTGCTGCCTACGACGAATTCATTGTTGCCCAGGTCAAGACGATGTCCTTCCTCGCCTACGCCATGCGTGGTTTTGCTTCATATCTGAAGCAATACCAGAATGTCATCCCTGAAGTCGTTGTGCGTCTTCTACAGGACTGTCCCTGTGAGTTGTCGGCTGCTAGAAAGGAGCTCCTTGTTGCTACCCGTCATATTCTGACAACCGAGTTCCGCTCGCTGTTTGTCTCTAAGGTTGACATTCTACTAGACGAGAAGGTTATCCTTGGTAGGGGTCTCACAACTCACATCACTCTTCGTCCCATTGCATACAGCTGCGTCGCAGACTTTTTGCATCATGTCCGCGCAGAACTCACCTCGGAACAGATCTGGAAAACTGTCAAGGTCTACACAAAAAACATGACAGATGATTCTTTGCAGCCCAACTTCCAAATCATGAGCGCCAAGCTTCTGCTAAACCTTGGTGATCGTATCATGAAGCTGCCTGACCGCCATGAGGGCCGCCAGCTTATGATTCTCATTCTGAATGCTTTTGTCGAGCGCTTCACTGCCCTTAATCGCAATTCTCCTCGCATTCTCCGCATGGAAAAGGCGAGACTTGAGAAGCAAGAGAAGGAAAAGGCAGAGGAGAAAGAGAAAGAGAAGACCACCGAGGAAGACACTAAGGGCGAGAAATCCTCTGAAGACAACGACATGGATGTTGCTCCCAAGATTGAAGATGAGCCAGAAACCGACGTAGCTGTTAAGACCGAAGAGATGGAAATAGACGAACCGCAAGAGACCTCAAAGAAGGATGGTTTGGAGCCGTTGGACTTAATGGACGTCCTGGATCCTGGTGTCATTGCAATCCATGGCGAGTCAACCTCATCAGAGCTTAATGATGCGCGGTTTGTTTTCAAGAACCTGATGAACTTCCTCAAGACAGTCATGTTTGGACTCAAATCATGCAACCCTCCTCCCCCTCATACTGATATCTCGCCTACACAATGGCAGGAGTCGGCGCGCATGTTCAACTATGAGCAAATCACTCTCTTCCGTCGACTGTTCCGTGAAGGTATAAGGGGTCTCCGACTGTTTGCCAACCCAAAGCTGCTAGAAGACTTCCTCCATCAGGTGGCTAGTAGCAGTACGGGTGGAGAGCTTCCTGGTTCAACTATGCCAAATGTTAGCTCCAAAGATGAGAAGGATCTTATGGAGTCTTTTTCGGCCGTGTTTGTCCACCTTGACCAAGCTTCGTTTAACGAGATTATTGAGGCCGAGCTTCCGTTCCTCTACGAGCAAATGTTTGATAACCCAGCCTTGCTTTGGATTCCACACCTGTTTGTGACAAATGAGGCGATGACGACCAACTTTGCCGGTATTCTTCTGAATTTCCTTAAAACGAAGCTACCAGTTCTGGGCGATGGAGACCCTGTCAAGGCCCATGTTATCATTCGACTCTTCAAATTCTGCTTTGTATCCGTCACTGTGAATCCCACGGTAAACGAAGCCGTA
This sequence comes from Sugiyamaella boreocaroliniensis, assembly GCA_030575195.1. NCBI lineage: Eukaryota > Fungi > Ascomycota > Dipodascomycetes > Dipodascales > Trichomonascaceae > Sugiyamaella > Sugiyamaella boreocaroliniensis. Next base: position 785,851 of record JAJMIE010000002.1, on the reverse strand, counting down.
TTGCTGCCATACCTTCGTGTTCTGATCATCGAGTCAATGGAACTTTCCACAACTGCTGCAGAGCCGCTGATGTATTTCCACCTTCTACGAGCACTTTTCCGCAGCATCGGAGGCGGTAGATACGAGCAGCTGTACAAGGAGGTCTTACCGTTACTCCAGGTTCTGCTTGAGTCTCTCAACAAACTAATTGTCACTGCCCGTGAGCCACATGAACGTGATATTTACGTTGAATTGTGCCTGACGGTCCCTGTACGCCTTAGTGTCCTTGTTCCTCACTTGAGTTACCTCATGCGGCCGCTGGTCCTTGCTCTTAACGGCTCACAAGAGTTGGTATCACAGGGACTGAGAACGCTAGAGCTGTGCGTGGACAATTTGACAGCCACTTACTTTGATCCCATTATCGAGCCTGTTGTTAATGAGGTCATGGAGGCTCTGTGGAAGCACCTGCGACCTCTGCCATATTATCACCAACACAGCCACACTACCTTGCGAGTGCTGGGCAAGCTGGGTGGCCGAAACCGTGCGTTCCTGAAACCCCCGGCCAACCTTTTGAGCACCTCCCTTCTTGAGCAGGATATCAACGTAGTTGTTGGCTTCCATGGTATCCCAGGTAAAAAGCATATCAGTGTGACCCCGGGTGTGAAAGCGGCATTGAGCGTTCTACAAGACCCAAGAGCCCAAGATCACTACCGCGTTAAAGCTTATGAATACGTTACCTGCGTGCTGAAGCTTTTCATTGACACCGAAGGCGTTGACTGTGAAGATCAAGAGTCGGAGTCCAGTATTAAGGAACTTGCCGCCAAGGTTCAGCGGACCGTAACTACTGCCGCTGGGCCACCCGCAGCTAAGATTAACCTGCCCGAGGCGACCAACAAGGACTTCAAGAAGCGTAAGCTCCAGACAGACCTTGTTGAAAAGCTTTTGGATGCGGTGTTCTATGCCACATCGATCCCTCAACTTGAAAAACAGGCAAATGAGTTGATCCAAAACATTTGCGAGCATAACACCATTCTTGAGTTGTCTGACTTCATTATCGTTAAGCGAAGAGCGCTTCTGCACTTTGACATTGATGAGTCTGAAGGAACTCCCACGATTGACCCACGGACCCTTCTGTCTGTGATTGTAACAGCGTTGTCTCACTACAACCCGACGGTCCGATCTGCTGGCCAGCAGGCTATCCATCACATTTACAAAACGGGAGAGATTCTCCTCGGCGACAAAACGGAAATGCACAACTATCCTATGTTCCGGTCACTGTTTGGCAAGCTCACGCACACCTGCTTTGAAGAGGAATACTTCCGCAAGTCTGGTGCATGCCTTGGTCTGAGGACGATTATTGAAGATCTTCATATGCCCACCGAAGGTATCACTAAACGACAGGTCGAGTTTGTGCGGACCATGTTTTTCGTTCTCAAGGACATTCCCCAAGATGTGCCCAGCAATGTTCGAAAAGACGCAGCTGATCTACTCTATTATGTGCTGAAGAAATGTAACCAGAACCTGACGGATCAGCAAATGGATGACAGGCCATTCAAGCAACTATCTGGTCTTCTTGCTTACGAGCTCGGAAATGCAAATGTGGCTGTACGCACCACCGCGAAGGAGGCTCTCAAGATCCTTTCGGAAGTGACAGGACGCTCTATTACTCAGATTTTGCGCCAAGTGACAAACGTATTTCTGGCTCCCATTTTTGGTAAGCCTCTGCGTGCGCTTCCGTTCCCTATGCAGATTGGTTACATTGACGCGATCGCCTTCTGTCTCGAATTGCCTGAACAGCTACTGGAATTCAATGACGAACTGACCCGTCTGCTCGTTGAGGCTCTCGCTCTAGTGGAGGCAGAAGATGAGTCTTTGACCAGTGCACACCGAGTGTTCGAATACCTGACTGCTGAGCAGCTGGTTCAACTACGTACAGTGTGCATCCAACTGTTGTCTCTTGCCCTAACTACTTCGGACTATCTCAGCACCCAGCAGGCCCAGACTCGTTCTCAGATTATTGCTGTGTTCTTTAAGACGCTCTACTCTCGCTCGAGCAAAGTCGTGGATGCGGCTCATCAAGGACTCAAAAAGGTCCTTGCGCATAATAGCAAGATCCCGAAGGATCTCCTGCAGAGTGGTCTTAAGCCTATTCTCATGAACCTCTCTGATCACAAGCGCATAACTGTTGCCGGTCTGGAAGGTCTTGCTAGACTTCTTGAGCTGCTCACCTTCTACTTCAAGGTAGAGATTGGTAAGAAGCTGCTGGATCATCTTAAAGCCTGGTCGCAGCCGCAGCACTTGCATGCTATCTCCATCAAGAACTTGCAGTCGCACCCAAATGTGCAAACTATCGTTGCTATCATTAACGTTTTCCATTTGCTGCCTCCGGCTGCGCATATTTTCATGGATGACCTCATTAAGCATCTGTTTTACTTGGAAAATAATCTGCGCAGGAAGCAGTCTTCGCCATTCCGCATCCCTATCGCCAAGTACCTCAACCGTTACCCGAAAGAGTCTCTTGAGTACTTCTTGCCCAAGCTGACTGAAGCTCAGGAAGGTCGATTCTTTGCATCCATTCTAGACAATGGCGGCGGCAGCTCTCCAGAAGATCGAAAGCTTACCAAGGATCTTCGCAAGCATGTTCGAGAAAACATCGATTCCTTGCGTAACCAGATTCTCGGTCATGAGTCACCTGAAGCGAAGTGCTCTGGTATTTGTAACCTCGTTTACGTTCTGCGTGCTCTTGCAGATGGTGACGAAGAAGAGGGCAGTGAGGAGAAGCATTGGTTGCTATCGCAAGTCAGCATTCTGGAGGACATTAACTCGAGCGTCTCTGATATGGTCAAGACAGCAGCTTCAGGATACCCTATGTCTCCTTTGATCCTTCAGGTCGATCAGGCACTCACCGAGCTGCAGTCGCTAACTATCACCTACGTCGAGGAGGCTACAGCCTCGTCTGAGGAGATTCCTGTAACTGCACACGATATGGTCTTCTCTCTAATTGGCATTTTGTGTTCGTCCAACGTCAAAGTCAGTGGTGATCTCATTGACTATCTGTTTTCTAGCGTTGTGAAGTCTACTTCTGTCGAGTTGCGACGTTTGTACTTGCAAAAGTCCATCGAAATCGCAACCAATAAGGCAGTATGCCTAACTGCTCGACGATTTGTCATCCGCTACATTGTGAACCCTACGCTGGTCGTTGAGGGCAAACGCAACGGTGATTTATCTGGCCTGCTCGAGAAGTATACAGGAACTGCTAAGAGCAGTGCCTGGCTAGATGTTGTCCATGCGCGAGTCTGGCGGCCATCACCAGAGTCTACTGAGGAAGTCACCGGTACTCTGGACTTGTTCAAACTGGAGCTGTTGCAAATGTCAGCCCTTCTCATCAAGCTCGCTCCTGGCCTCGTTGCTGATGCTCGTAAGGATATCATTAAGTATGGCTGGAACTACATCAAGCTTGAAGATGTCATTTCCAAGCAGGCAGCCTATGTTTTGATTGCTCACTTCATTGCTGCCTACTATACATTGGCCAAAATCGTGGTTCAGATTTATGCTGCGCTACTAAAGACTCCTCCCGGCTCTCAGGGTGATGCAAAGCCTCTAGTCCGCCAGGCTCTCGATATTTTGGCTCCTGTATTGGTGAAGCGGATAGACTCGCCCTTGTGGGCGAAATTGCCTCGCAGAGTTCTTATTGAGGATGGTCACAATGTCAGCCAGGTGACTAACATCTACCAGTTTATCTGTCGGCAGCCCGATTTATTCTTTGAGTACCGCGATCACTTCATTCCAAGCATCATCTCTGCTATGCCCAAGCTAAGCTTTTTCACAAGCTCCTCTTCAGATAATCAGTCTCTGGCAGTTGATCTGGCCGAGTTGATCCTCAAGTGGGAGAATATGGCTTTGGAGAAGGAGAACAAGACTGAAGAACCGACAGAAGGTGATATGGAAACCATCACTCAACCATACTCCATTCCTTTGAGTCAGCGTGAGGCATGTGTCACATACCTGATTCGCTCATTGTGTGTTCTCAAGGAGAAGGCCTCAGAGAACGAACTCGGCCGACGTGTCATTCGTGTGCTGGATGAGCTTCTTAGTTCACGCCATTGGTCCGATGTTACGGTGAAGTTGACTTATCTGGAGCGCAGCTTGGTTCAGAATGATCTTGTCTCTGTGGAGAATGTTGCGATTGGCATCAATGCCCTTGAGGTTGTAAGGCTTACACTGTCGCACAAAGACTCTGCTTGGATTGTCTCCAACCTTGGACACCTGTCCCGTTTGCTTGAACGCAGCGTCCACTCAGAGAACTTTGATATCCATAAGAGCCTGGAGGGCTTGCTTGACATCATTTTCAAGGCCATTAACGATGAAACAGATGATGAAGACGGTCCCTCTGAAGATGTCCAGGCATTTACCACACTGCTAACGAATGCGGTATCGGAGCACTTGTCTGCCAACCACTCTGCCCCTGGAATTATCATGGCTTGCGCACTTGTTAAATACAAGGCATCGATTATGGATTCATTGCTACCGTCTTTAATGAAGGCCTTGAGTAGGCTCTGCAAGGATCACACATCTGATGGTACCGAAGCTGCTGCTTCTGCTGCCGGTACTGGTGCTGCCGCTGCCAACGGAGCCCCAAATGCTAACAGCCACCATGCTGGTCCGCAAGCAGGTGTTGCTGCTCCTACAGAGCCCAACAGTAAGCAAATCGTGCATCTGCTTGGCAGAATTATTTCTCTTGCCTCCCTACGTATCTCTCATCTTGGAGACCAGCGACGCGTATTTCTGTCGCTTGTTGCTCAGTTGATTGAGAAGTCGAAAGACCGATCCATTTGTCAACAGATTGTGGAGATCACTCGTAATTGGGTGTTCTCCAAGACTGATTTGTTCCCAACCACTAAGGAGAAGGCAGCTATTCTTGTGAAGATGATGTCTTTCGAAGCTCGCGGCGATGTTGAGCTTACCAACAAGTTCTACTCAATCATTGTCAACATATACGATGATCCTGCATTGTCACGATCCGAGTTGAGTGTGCGCATGGAGCATGCCTTCTTTGTTGGTACCCGTCTAGGCGATGTGCCCATCCGCTCGAAGCTCATGAAGATTCTCAGCTCGAGCATTGACAATGATGTCTTGAAACGACTGCAATACGTGATCGCTGACCAGAACTGGGAGTACATTGGAGACTCTCAATGGCTCAACCAAGCTCTCCAGATTCTCTACGGTGGTATCCGTGGCGACATCTCCCTTCGTCTAAGTGGTGATGAATTCAAGTTTGCGAGTCTGAAGTCCCTAGACCTTTTGACAGTCCCTGCCGTTGCGATCAAGCAAGAAGAGTCTGCCACTGGTGGTAAGAAGGATGCAGATGATGGTGCCAACGGCGATATGGACGTTGATATGGTTGAGGCTGAACCCGAGACTGAGGAGAAATCTGAAGGCGAGGCATCTGAGGCTCTTTTGGAGCTGGCAGCGCGTCGCTACAAGTTCTTGCGCACCGTCAACGACTCGGTCACTATTGTCAACTTGATCAACCCTCTGGTTGAGTTGCAGTACCACAGCGCTGACCTCGTCCACGGAATGTGGGTGCAGATGTTCAAGGAGATTTATTCAGGTGTTCAGCGCAAGGATCGCACTGAGATGATGCGCGGATTGATCACTCTTCTGGCGAAGGAATACCACAGCAGACAGGTCGATGCTCGTCCTAACGTTATTCAAACATTACTGGAGGGCGTTGGAACTTGCGAACAGTTGCCTCCTCAGCTTGTCAAGTACTTAGGAGTGTCGTTCAATGCGTGGCATCCCGCTATCCAAATACTTGAAAACATTGAGCAGAACCCTCAGACTGACAGTACCAGGGTTGCTGACGCCAATTTGGATGCTCTTGCCGAGCTTTACTCGGGTCTACAAGATGACGATATGTTTTACGGCCTGTGGAGACGCCGAGCAAAGTATACTGAAACGAACTCGGGTCTTTCATACGAGCAATGCGGTATGTTGACGCGGGCCATGCAGATGTACGAAGCGGCGCAGATCCGTGCCCGTTCTGGAGTGCTGCCGTATGGCGAAGCAGAGTACGGCCTTTGGGAAGACCATTGGGTCCTATGTGCTCAGAAACTTCAGCAATGGGAGATTCTTACCGAAGTTGCTAAGCATGAGGGCTTCACAGATCTCCTACTGGAGTGTGGCTGGAGAGTTGCAGACTGGACCGTTGAAAAAGAGCCGCTGGAGCAATCCATCAAGACTGTCATGGATGTTCCGACACCTCGTCGGCAGATCTTCGAGACGTTCCTTTGCCTGCAAGGCTACGCACAGAAGAGCGAGACTATTGCCGACTTATCACGCTACTGTGATGAGGGTATTCAATTGTCTCTGCGCAAGTGGTATGGCCTTCCTAAGCACATTACAGGTGCTCACATTCCATTGCTGCACACGTTCCAGCAGTATGTCGAGTTCATGGAGGCGTCGCAAGTATACACCAGTCTTGCGTCCACAACAGCGCAGAACCTCGAGAGCAAATCTCAGGAGCTTAAGGGAGTGCTACAGGCCTGGCGTGAGCGTCTGCCGAATCTGTGGGATGACATCAACATCTGGGGTGACCTTGTTACATGGCGCCACCATGCATTCGGTGTCATCAACAAGGTGTATCTACCTCTAATTCAGAACCAGAATGGCTCCAACAACTCTGGTTCCGGATCCGGTAACAACAGCAACTCGGTGAACTCATATGCATACCGGGGATTCCACGAGATTGCTTGGATCATCAACCGATTTGCTCATGTTGCTCGTAAACACAACATGCCCGAGGTCTGTATCAAAGAACTGGGTAAAATCTATCAGCTGCCGAATATTGAGATTCAGGAGGCTTTCCTCAAACTGAGGGAGCAAGCCAAGTGCTACTACCAGAACCCCAATGAGATGAACACTGGTCTGGATGTCATCAGCAATACCAACCTCGTTTACTTTGGAGCGCAGCAGAAGGCTGAGTTCTTCACCCTCAAGGGAATGTTTCAGGCAAAACTCAATAACAAGGAAGAAGCGAACCAGTCGTTTGCTACTGCTGTGCAGGTTGATCTGTACCTTCCGAAGGCCTGGGCTGAGTGGGGTCATTTCCACGACCGACGATTTAAGGAGAATCCAACCGACCTTAAGAGTGCCGGTGATGCTATCAGCTGCTACTTGCAGGCTGCTGGTCTGTACAAGAATGCCAAGACGCGCAAACTGCTGGGGCGCATTCTGTGGCTCATCAGTCTCGACGATGGAAATGGAATTATCAGCAGCACGTTTGACTCGTACCGAGGAGAGGTTCCTGTCTGGTACTGGATCACGTACATTCCTCAGCTTCTCACATCGCTGTCACACAAAGAAGCGAAGCTTGCTCGCCATGTTCTCATCAAGATTGCAAAGAGCTTCCCTCAGGCGCTACATTTCCATCTGCGAACGACGCGTGAAGATTACGCTGTGCTCCAAAGACAGGCGCAGCAGGCTGCGTCCGCAGGTCGTACGAGTGGTAGTTCTGGAGTTGCTGCCAATGGCCAGTCCGCCAACTCTGGTGCCGGTGCTGGTGCTTCTGGAGGTAGCCCTGTTCCTGGTGGTGAACAGCGACCAGCCAATGGAGCGGCGGCAAACGGTGCGACCGGAGCTGCAGGAGCTGACGGTGCACGACAGCCTTGGGAGTACGTTGAGGAGATTATGAATATCCTCAAGACAGCATATCCTTTGCTGTGTCTCTCTCTCGAGACTATTGTTGACCAGCTGTATCATCGGTTCAAGTGCCAGGCCGACGAGGATGCGTACCGACTTATTGTGGCGCTGCTCAACGACGGTGTACAGTACATGGGACGTCTTCCTTATCCCAAGGAAGATGCAAAGCTTCCACCTACTACCGAGAGCAACATCACACGATTTGCTGAAAGTGTTCTACCGAAGCATATCAAGCCAGCGTTTGAGAAGGATTTTGTTGAAGGTAAGCCCAACCTTGAGGCGTATATTGCAAAGTTGCGCAGATGGCGTGACCGTCTTGAGGCCAAGCTTGATGCACGACCAGGCAAGGTTAATTTGGAGTCGTTGAGCCCGCCGCTCAGCGAGTTCCACTACCAGAAGTTTGAGGATGTGGAAGTGCCAGGACAGTACTTTGAGCACAAGGACAACAACATGCATTTCATTAAGATTGATCGATTCCTGTCAACTGTTGACACTGTTCGAGGATTTGGAGTATGCTATAGACGGCTGACTATCCGTGGCCATGATGGTTCGGTGCATCCGTTTGCGGTGCAGTACCCATCTGCGCGACACTCGAGACGCGAGGAGCGAGTTGCCCAACTGTTCAAGATTCTCAATGGCGTCATTTCCAGACGCAAAGAGACACGCCGCCGCAACCTGCAGTTCACGCTGCCGGTGGCCGTTCCGCTAACCCCTCACATTCGCATTGTGCAGGATGACCCACACTATGTTTCAATGAACAGCATTTATGAGGACTACTGCAAGAGCAAGGGTCAGAGCCGCGATGCACCACTGGATATGGCGACACAGAAGCTACGGGCTGCGTTTGATCCCAAGCTACCTAAGCCAGATGTTGCGGCCGTCAAACTTGAGATTCTAACGGCCGCACAGGCCACGCTTGTGCCTACGACAATTCTGCGAGACGTAAGTTTTCAATACTCTAAGGGGTGGAGAAGAAACCTTAACTAACACAGTACTTTGCTGGAACATACACGACGTACGAAGATTTCTGGCTGTTCCGCAAGCAGTTTGCATACCAGTATGCAGGCTTGACGTTCATGGCGTTCCTGATGAGCATCAATTCTCGATACCCACACAAGTTCCTGATCAACCTTGCTTCGGGCAATGTGTGGGCCACGGAGATGTTGCCGATCCTGCCGCCGTCCAAGAGTGCGCCATCGTTCCACAATGGTGAGCCAGTTCCGTTCCGACTGACGCCCAACATCCAGACTCTGATGGGCCCCACCGCAACGGAAGGACTATATGCAATGGCGATTGTCATCATTGCGCGCGGTCTTACGGAACCGGAGTTCGATCTGGACCAATACCTGTGCGTATTCGTTCGGGATGAGCTTATTTCGTGGTACACGCAGCAGCATCGGCCAAGTGTGCAGGATCAGCAGCTGCGGGAGATTGTGCGGGTCAATGTGGAGGCTATTGTCAAGCGGGCTAGCTCGCTGGCGCAGGTTGGTCAGGGAAACATTCCTGTGAATCAGACGGTAATTGATTTGATTTCGCAGGCGGTGAACCCGCGACACTTGGCGCTGACTGACAACCTATGGATGCCGTATTTGTGAGACACTCATCGGCAAATAAAAAAAAGCATGTTTAACGTATAGGATAGACGTAATAATATAATTGTTTCTATTAATTAGACGTAATAAGTGAGACAATGTCTCGGAGATACGAGCGCAATGAAGAAGCGAGAAGAGAGGGAATGCCGAGGGACTAGGTGGTGAATGGGTTAGCGGAAAGGGGGGCTGCAAGGATCCCAGTGGGCGACGGATCGCTGCACTGGCGGAAGCCGGCTTCTGTGCCGACCCGAGAGTTTGGCTTTAGGCGGACTGCCGACCAAGGGCGTGTGCGGCCGAGGGAAGGAAGTGTGTAAACAGCAGAATGTAGGATGAACACAAAGGGGAGTGGCCGAGGGAAGATCAATGTAAACGGAGTGGTAGAGCCAGGGGAATGTGTGCCGATTAGGAAACGATCGGAAGAGCGAATCAGACCCGAGGGGCGACCAGAAAAATTAGATTTACCGGCCATGAACGCATCGGGCCAGGGACAGATATCGGAGAGCGGTTGCCTTAAATGGCGGGAGCAGCGCCTGATAGGCACTAGATGCATCCTGAGTCGGCAGGTCACTGTGCATCAATTCTAAATGCAGACCGACCCCTTGCACGAGAGATCGACATATCGGAGATGTAGATGGCAGATAGTTTAGAGGTATGGCGGGGGAGAAGGGGGAGGGGGAGGGGAGAAAGATGGTGGGGAACTAACTTACAGGGGTACAGGGGTATAGGAGAGGAGGGGGTCTCAAGTGGCGTATACGGCAGAGCAGGCAGAGGTGGGGGTCAAGGTGAAGTGCGAAATAGTGAAGACGGTGGTCCTAGAAGAATGCTTGGAAGGACGGTGACGAGGTACGATAGAGAAGTGGGTGATGGGGCGAGTGAGATGAACTTCACGAATGGAGCGACAAGAAGCTGGAGGGGATCAGTGATAAGAAAACTGAGACCGCCACTTACGCCTAGTGCAATTTGGGCGACAAAGTTGGATAAGGCGGACTCACAACAGAGTATGCCAAGACCTGGTCACCAATGAAGCGGGGCGTCGAGGAGCTGGCGGGATTCCCGACGATGGATCGACGAGTGGACCCAGGAGAGTGGTAGCACCACGCCGCAGAGGAAGGCCCGTTCATTATATGATATAGATCGAGAGTTGTGCGGCGAGCTGCGGCGAGCTAGGGAAAATCAAGGTTTTGTCGTGCACCATGCAGAGGTCATGTGAAGGCTATCCAGGCGTCGTCGGGCGATCTGCTTCCAAACTATACAATGGAGCGGGAAGCCACCACGGCGCTGGATTGGGGACGAGGGGCGCCATTAGATTTGGCAAGATTGGCAAGGGCCACGCAAGGCTGGCCGGCCTGAACAGGAACGCGCCCTTTCCTGCTCAATGGTAACAGATCGATTGCCAAGGATAAGAGGGCAGATAGAGTTACGGAGATGCCCAAATCGGAGTGCGCGGCTACCGGTGGCGCGTTGAGTAGTGGAAAGGAAGGGATAGATGTTTGGAAGTAAATATGATTAGGTACTTCAACAGTCATGAGAAGTTGAGAGATTCAAATGCCTGATAAGAGATATCCTTGCATAGACTAGTACATTAGCACTAATTGCAGTGCGTGAAGCAGCAGGGAGTTGCGGGTTGGGGCGCGCTGCAAGCGCATACCGCCTAAAGGCATAGTCAAAGGGCAATATACCAAAGGGCTAGGGTATATGGGTCGGTTAATCAATGGCGCGCGCCGCACGGCCGGGCCGGTCGACGCAGTTGCGGTACCAAAAAGCAATGGTGCAGAGAAGACCCAAACAACGGAGACAGGGCATACACAGAAGGCGAAGAAACAGATTAAGGCTTTGTGTGGCCGTGCAGAACGCCAGACGCCTCGTCTGTAGGAGTTCGGGGAGTTCCCGAAAGCGCAGGGCAGAGGGTCGGTAGATGTTTTGGTTGTTGTTTAAGCTGATGGATCGACCATAGAAGACCCGACAGCACGGCGCGCACTAGTGTGACTCGTACTTTAGGACTGTCCGCCTAAAAGGGCCAAAACATCTCGGACCACCTCAGCCTACGGCAAGTCCGGAAATGCATCACGAGAGTCATCTCCAACTGGTCATACACGGGACAAGCGGGCAGGGGTGGAGAAAGTGGGGGAGGAGTAGGAGGAGTAGGAGCCCGTTAAGTGCACGGACCGGTGGGCTGGGTGGGAAGTCTTTCTCCGGGCCTGGGCCTTAGAGCTTCTCATATACCGCCTCCCCCGCCTAAAATTGCAATTAAGGTTTGCGGGCCCTGGCTTTGGATCAAATGAGACACAGGCATATGGCGGGAGTGGAACAAAACCCCGGCAAACTGCACCGACGCGGAGGTGTCGGGAGAGCAGCAAGACAGGCAGTGGGGAGCGCGTGCAGCGTGCTTGGTCAGACGCGCGGAGGCCTAGACCGTGGTGGGCACATCGCAGCCCAGGGGGGCAGAGCCGAGCGCGGGAAAAGAAAAAGCCGTATATAAGCATCGAATTAAGACCCTGAGACCAAAAAGCTTGGCTTGCGCGCATTAGGCAGATATGCGTGCCGATCTCCCAACTTGGGCGACTAGCTTCCCCAGAGCTGGTGAGACCCAGCTGGGGTAGCTCGGAAGGGAGGTGACGTCGACGTGGTGCCAGTCGGCGGATATTACGGGGTTTTCCAAGTTCAGTGCTACTATCTGTTGCTGCTAGACCGGGGCACGTGACATTCAGTAAGACGAGCTTTTCGGTTGCCAGATATCCCCAACGCCCTGGGTTGAGACCGTTCCTGGAGGCCCAGCGGACTACCCGGCATCCAAATGCATATCCTCACCTGTCCAGAGCCAAAAGCAACGAGCCCTCAGTCAAGTCTGTGCCCTGACATTAGTGATGGGTCCAGGCTTCCTTGGCAGTGACAAGTCGTTGGCATGGAGCAATATATAATTGTCATGATGGCCCGGGGACACATAGTAGTTAGAATGCGACATTCCTTGTCTACAGTTTCCACCCCACGTATTCTCCACCCACTAGACCAGACCAGGTGCCCTCGCCTCGTGTTTACCTTGGTCGTTTGACTGTGCCCCCTCCAGGACTCGTAACGGCCGCATTTCTTTTGTTGCCATTTACGAGCTGAAACGAGGCCCCCACTAAACTAGTCACCTTGAGCCCTAGTACATCCCCGCATGATGGGCTCGTGTGGGATCCGCCCCTTCTCCCGGACGAAAGGAGATCGTACCACCACGCCCTACCCGCCTCGGTCGCGTACAACTCCGCGACCTGTTCACGGCCGCCCCCTTGGACGGGATCCCAAACTTAGAACGGGGGGCCCTTTGCCCAGGGCGCCCGCCGCCCTGCACCGATGCCGTGCGCTCTGCGGTGACGTCGTTTCCCCTAGCCCATCCCGCTGTTTTAGGCCACACAATCGGAGACTCCGCGCAGTTCTTTTTCCTGCGGGGGGGGCTCACTCATTTAGCATCTCCGAAAAAGCAACGCTCCCCGCCGCATGCACTCGTCTAATTACTAACCACCGCTTAGAACAAACTTGTGTATATATATCTAACGCCGGCACCCTCTGCTCGACTTGCTTATCGCCGTGCGCCCTCGTATAGACCTCGACCGTTTAACCACTTGACTATCCCCATCGAGGTACACTGCCTCGATCATCATACCCCGCCCGCCCCTACTATTTACTATACAACAACCGTCATTCTCACCATTGTTATTTGTTCTCCGTGGCTTGACCTCGTTACGACTCTTCCGTTACGACTCCTACCCAAACACTCACACGACCCGCATATAAATATTACTCCTCTGCCTACTCTCGCAAGTCCTTGTCCACCTGTGAACAATGCAATCCTACTACGGACACGTCCGCACCCAGCAGGACGCCATTCTGCTGTTCGAGGCCTGTCGTCAGGGCCTTGTGCCTCGCATCTGCCGGCGTCTGTCGGAACGTGAACGATATCAAATCTCGTCGGGATGCGTATACATCTGGGACGAGCAGGAAGCTGGCATGCGCCGCTGGACTGACGGCAAGTCGTGGAGCGCCTCGCGTGTCTCGGGCGCGTTCCTCACCTACCGTGAAATGGAGGGCTCACGCCGAGGCTCGAGCCCCGACTCAAAGGATACCTCGGGAGCTGCGTCGCCACCTCGCTCGAGTCCTGCTTCACCGTCAACAGCCAAGAAGCGCACAAAGTTTTGGGACGACGAGGTGACAATGTCCAGTGGCTCGGCCTCGCCAGCCTCCGCCATTGACTCGGCATCTCAGGAGGGATACCGATACAAGCCCAATGGTCTCTACAAACAGTCATTCTCCATCACCACCATGTCCAACCTCAAACTTCATCTCATCTCTTACTACCGCAAAGAAGATATTATTTCAGGCCGTCTTCTGCAGCCCACCAACGACCCACGCATCAAGGACATCCCCATCCCAATGGACCTTTACCCCGACACCTCTCCTGGTGTGTCGCTTGTACCCGCTACTACTACCACTCCCCTCATTGTCCATGACCACCAGTACACCCCCACTAATACTGCTCCCGTAGCCATTCCCGTCATGGCTGGTGGTCCTGTTGCTGCTCCATCGGTAGCAACGGTCTCTGCTGGTTTGCCACCAAACAGCGTTTCTACGCCCTCGTCAGCGCCAAGCTCGACACCTGGTGTCTCACCCAGTCTGTCGGTTCAACTACCCTACAACTTCCCTCCTGGTACCATCACTCCGCCACCAATAGCCACGGCGCCGGTTCCTCATCGACCGGCAGCCGAGTCTCGCAAGTACTTGCTACAACCACTGGTTCCTGTACCTTCGGGCCCCAGTCCTGCTCATACCTCACCGGCCATGCCTCCTCCAGTCACGCCCTCTGAGAGCCCTCGCATCGACGGTCACTTCTCTGAGGACAAGCGGGTGCTCGGCATCTTGGACCGAGCGCTGATCATTTGATCAGTTGATCAGGTTGGATGATGACCTCGTCGTCATGTGCCAAATTCTATTTATTGCCACGCGCGCTATTTATTAGTAACAAGCAAAAACTAAAACAAAACTAAAACAAAACACTAAAATGCTTATACGATTAACACTGCCCCTTCCCCAAGTTTTGATATTTATTAGTAGTTGCGCCAAGGTCTTTTCTTGGCTTTTCCAGCCGCGCGATGCCGCAGCCGTACGTCCCTCGCCCTCAGTCCCATTCAGTAGTGTACCCCTGCCCGCATCTTTCGGCGCGCACTGCTCGGCCCTGCGAACTCTGCAGCACACCCTCCCAGCGAATAGCATTTTAGCATCAACCCGTCAATTCCTTCTCTTCACGCTTCAACAATGTCGTTCATCGCTAAGCGTGGTCTGTCGACCCTGATCCCGCCAAAGATCGCCTCTCCGGCTGTATGTAGATACTGTCCATGGTTTTATACCGCCGACACCCTCGCTTTCCGGCCCCGCTAACTCAGAACCTCGGCTCGGCCCCTAACGCCAAGCGCATGGCTCAGGTCGTCAAGTTCTACCAGGCTCTTCCCCAGGGCCAGGCTGCTCCTGTCAAGGCCGTTGGACCCGTCGCGTGAGTTCTCCACGTCCCATTGATCTACTTGCCGCGACTAACCCAGTAAATACACCGAGAAGTTTTTCGACAAGGGCTCCTCCAAGCCTCTTATCCACCTCATCACGGCCCTGCTGCTGTTTGGATACTCGACTGACTACTACTTCCACCTGCGTCACCACCACTAGTTGCAAAAATGCATCGTTAGATTTTACAATTACACAGTTTCTGTACCTGTACGGCAATCGCATCGACGAAGCGCCTTAAAACCGAAACCTCCATGGTAGGCATGAAGGCAGATCAGCTGACATTTCTATTGACTGTGACGACGCCATGACACTTAGTCCAATGTACCGGCGTTTTAGTAGCATTTCATTGCGCCCAGTTCCACTGTAGCCTGCATTGCAGTCGCTCTACGCGGTGCGACGATTCTTCCAATAATGTACCATCCAACTAGATGTAGAGCCCAAATGTGCACAACAACGGGGCAGTTGGTCTCTGATTGCAGTTTGCCAGTCAATTGCACAAGTGCGCAGGTGTATCGATTGATGGGCCCTGCACTGGACCTGACAATTGAGCCGTCGAGCCAATAGTAGGGGTACACACCTCTTGCCTCTTTCAATACGCCAGTACCGCAACTGAATCGACGAACATTCGATGCGTCTTCTTCACCTCTGCAGTCGCTTGACTGGCTGCACAGATATATCTCCATCATGTACTTCAACTAGCAGCGTATAGTAGTATAAGCCACCAATTCATGCAACAACCTCTGCCATCTCCTATCCTTAGAGCGTCTATACATCGTTGAGAGCCACTGAAATAACTCCTTTATGGTGTCCGTTGTATTGGCGAATGATCTGACCTGTCGACAGCTCCCACAGACGCACAAAGTGGTCTGAACAGGCCGTCACGAGGTATGCCGAGTCAGCACTGAACGCACAATCCCACACCCATCGCTGATGGCCCGTCAGCTGTGTCTCCAGGCTGAACGAGTCTTCGGTCGACCAGATGCGTGCTGTGTGGTCTGCAGAGCATGTAGCCAAATGCTTGACGTCAGGTGATAGTAATACCTTGGTGATATACTTTGGATGCGAGCGGAACTTGGTGACTGGATGTAGCGATGTCACATCCTTGGAGTTGATCATCTTCCACACATAGCAGTTGCCTGAATTGTTACCAGCAACGAGCATTGTACCATCTGAAGCCACCGACACCGACCTAACGGGCACGTCGTCCTCTGGAATCAATTGATGCGTACACGAATTCTCGCCAAGATCCCAAATCCGCACGTTTCCATCATCATCACACGAGATAAGCTCGCCCTGATTCGGGTGAATCACCACCTCGTGAACAGGGCTGTGATGGTTGTACTGGCGCTGTACTGTTGGAGACCGCACATCCCACACTCTTACTGTTCCATCCTCACTTGACGTCGCCATCCACCGGCCCTCGACCTGAAAAGCTACTGCCGTGACGTTGCCCTGATGACCCTCAAATGTCATGACGGGATTCGGGTTCGCCGTAGAAATATCAAACAGGCGCACTGTTCGTGAACCGGCGCATGCTAGAAACCTCTTATCAGGAGTAATGGCCATTCGGTTGACCTGGCCGTCACCATGCTGAAGCGTTCGTGAACACATGCCCGACAGGGCTTCCCAGAACTTAATGGTTTGGTCATAACTGGACGAGGCCAGAATGACGCTCATATCCGACTCGTCACCCATCTTGTCTAATGGTAAGAGCGGGTTATGATGCAATTGGGTAAGCCTTAGAGGCGTTATGCGGTTAGCAGGGGGGCCGAGGAGTAAGAAAGAATGAGGGAGGGATAGCTTACTGAGCATGTCGGAGCCTCTCAATACTTCATGGGCTCGCGGCCGGGTAAGCTGTGGAGGCACATTAGTTGGTGGCTATGCGGGGGAGAAGGAGGAGGGGAGCCGACTAGCTAAACTATTGGAGAATCAATTACATTAGACACTGATCTATGTGCAGATGGAGAGGATAACAGAGACTGCGAGGATCTACGGGCAGTGGATCAAGGCAGGCAAAAAGACAAAGACAACAACAAAAATATAGCAGCAGCTTAGGAATGCTGGAGACGAGTGAGGAGGGATGGGGACAAGTATGCGAACATAACAATGCGAGAATAGGATAGAAAGAGTGGGGGTTTATCCGTGATATAACCATGCATCAGTCAAGGATATTGATCGAATCATGCTCCATGACATCCACCACTCAAGCAAGCTCTTCGGAGCGCCGCGACTTCTCCATCTCCAGCTGCACATACAGCAGCTGCAGCGCGCGCTCTGAAGCGGTGGGCGTACCGCGGATCGTAAACAGGCGCTCTCCCGTGTCGTCGAGAGCCTGCTTGGCAATAGAGATGCGGGCTCCGCTTTCGCGGCGGATCTCCTGGATCTTGGCGCCCTTCTTGCCAATGATGCAGCCCACCATGTCAGCAGGAATTGTGATCTCTTGGTAGGTGAGGTTTTCGCCGTCAAAGGACTGCTGTTGCTGTTGTTGCTGCTGGTATGAGTCGGCGGCACCGCTGGTTGGCAGACTGGCCGAGCCTCGCGACGAATTATACGTGGAGGAGGGGCTGGACGACGAGCGCGACAACGAGGCCGGGCTCGACTGCTGTTGTTGTTGTTGCTGCTGACTTCCAGTCGTAGCTGTGTAGCCCATGTAGCCATGGGACGAGGTGGGTGTGTGAGGAGTGTAAAGAATGCTTCCAGCAGCACGCTCCCAGTCCTCGAGAAGACACTGACACACTTCCCAAACAGCAACACCAATGGCGCTGGGTGAGCCCTGAATCTCAACTACACGCTCGGTCGACTGCGGCAGCATCTCCTTGGATGCAACCATGCGGACATGTGCCTTTTCTTGGATGGACTTGATCTTCAGGCCCTGGCGGCCAATCACAGAGCCCATCTGCTGGTGCGGGATGAGCAGGCGCACTGTCGTGACTGCACCGGGGCCGACGGCTCCTGGGGCCAGTGGCGCACTGCTCGGGTTGTCGATGAGCGTCTGGGCGGCCATGCCGTAGGCACGCGACACTCCATCGACAGAGCCCGTCACGGTGAGAACGCGGTCGGAAACGCCCTCGACAGGCTTGGATACGCCGGCACGCACACCCGTGAGGTCACGTAGCTCGGCAACGTTGCGGCCTCCTTTGCCTATAATGGCGCCGGCCTCTTTGGACGACAGTAGCGAGCGTACGGTGATAACAGAAGCAGCGTCGGGCGCGGATTCTCCGTCAATCTGCGGTTCGTACTCGGAGTATGATGGCTGCAGCGTACGAGGAGCCGGAGGCATGTCGGAAAAGGATGACTCAAACAGCGACTCACCGGACCCGAGGCCGGGACCAGACAGATCTTCGGTCATGGATGAAGGAGGTGCGAAAATTGACAATGCGGGTATAGACCACAGAGAGTGCAACACAGAGAGGGGACCAGGGGGTGCAGCTGGCAGTGGGGAGGGTTTAGAGACGGAATGGCGGGGCGACAAGCACGGACAATGAAAAGAGAAGGGAGTCAATTGAGTTTAGGCGTCACAACAAAGCATTAGTGGTGAAGTTCCTCAGGTACAGTTTTTTTGGTGGATTTCTTTTGGTGCTGCAGTCTCGATGTCGGCCGGGTAACGGAGAAGCGGAACTGAAGGGGGCCAGAGCTAGAGAGGGTGGAGCTCCTGGTCAGTTGGACGACCACCACAGAAGAGTTGGAAACGGGAAATAGGTCAATTGGTAAGAGGGAGAACTGTGAAATGCAGTTCGATAAGCGGGGCTCTTCTTGGAGCTGCACAATGCACTGTGCCTGGACGAGCCGGTAGTATGGTAGCGAGGCTTAAAAGGTCTGACCTTGGTGGGTCCACACGATAACTCTAGAGAGTGGGTCTCGGCAGAAATAACAAGGGATGGTGCAGAGAAGACAAGGAGCTGAAAGTGGACCAAGAGTGGGCTGAGAGGGATTGGGAGTGGACTGAGAGGGGCTCACAGAGGGGTTGGTGAGGAGCAGAGGGAGATTATGGGTAAGGCGACGGGTTTAAGAGGAAAGTGTAGGTAGGAGTGACGGGTGAAGCAGTGACGGAGGGCTATGGCCCATAATCCCAGTAAATCAGAGGTGTATGGGTAGACTCAATTTGTTTGACAGAACAGAAGGAGGAATTGACAATCGAAGAGCAGTTAGAAGACGAGCTGAATGTGTCAGGGAGGGTAGGTACTATGGCTTGTCACTTCGAGTAATTAGCAACAGCAGAAGCAACGAGAGGTGCAGTTGTTCTAATAGAAGGCGAAGGCATCTGGTTATTAAGGTAGCGGAGGATGTGAGGTTGGCGAGTCATGGTATGTGCCGATCAACAGTATTGAACAGCGATAAGTCGTTGCTGCCAGTAAGCTTCACTGACTCTCAGACAACAGTACCTTCCACGAGTCATACAACATAAAATCTCACATAAAATGGATTCATGCAATCTTTCACGCCATTCAAGACCACGTCGCAAGTCAGGAACGCGTTTTATACCCGTATACTCCGTGTTATTGGGCTACTCCGTTACTGTAGGACTTGCTCCCAATAAGGCAACTCAGGGGTAAGTGCATATTGCAGCCAAATCTACCGTGCCTAGTTACCGTTTCCCAAGTACCTCGACGCCATGCCTCCGCGGTCGCCCACAAAACCGCGCGCCCCGGTCCAGCGCTCTGAGTACATTGAGACCGAGTCAGGTAACCGCATATCAAGGCGGGCCTTGGTCCAGGGCTCGCAATATATTGTGTTGGGAGGCAAGACAGTCGTGGAACACGAAGTGCAGCTTCGCGGCGATTTGCACCGTGCGGACTCATCAAGCCCGGTCATCGCCATTGGCCGCTACACTATTGTGGGATGCGGCACAAAGGTTGTACCGCCTGTCAAAAAGGATGTGCGGTATCCTGTCAAGATCGGATCCTATGTGTGTATTGGTGCTAACTGCACCATCGAGGCCGCGTCCATTGGGTCGAGTGTCCACATCGGTGCCAACTGCACTATTGGTGCGTTCGCCATCATCAAGGACTGTGTTGTTATTAGAGATGGCACTGTCATTCCGCCATTTGCTGTCATTGCACCGCTATCTCTTGTAGGTGCCGGAAAGCCGGATTGCCCTGGAACCGTCTTGCAACAGCTGCCCGAATCTGCTGACGAAGTGCTCGAGCTTTACGCGAGACGTGCCTATGCGGGGATCGATGTCGGACCACTCGTTTTCAGTAGCCCGTGAATGCTTAAAGCAGCGAGATCAAGTGACGAGTCAAAGTAACGAAAGTCTTTGACGAAGTGTGTACAGAGAACCTGCTTCCACTCTCTAAACGAACCAGGCGAGAGAGAGGACCACGTGGTTGTTGCTTCTGTCATTAGCTACTCTGCTCTTTGTCAGCTACTCCAGCTAGCTATTCACTGTGCCTTTACCAGTTGAGTCGCTCTCCTAGACGCGTCTCAGTATCGTGTCAAGACAGCCTGCATCGATCACGCAGCACCCTACCACGCACCACAGCAACTCAGTTATCGCTTGCTACAGACTTGCCACGCTGCCTCTAAAGTTGCTGGAGCTCCTAGGGTCATACATCCTTGGATAGGGCCTTATCACGGGAAGCCGCAGTGGACCTTCCTAAAGGCCACGTTATAGAGTTGAGCAGCCAGTACGATCTCCGCGGCACGGTTCTACAAGTGGCACCACGACCAACAACTTTTCTACCAACGATCCAAGCAGATAGTGCATTAATTAACAGGCCAAAAATGGCCTACTACATGTGAGATACATTGGTAAAGGCCAAGCGCACTAAAGACAATGCTGCGGGGTGATGGCTCTTCACCGGTCAGTCGTCAATACCAAGTCAACAGGAAGAACACGATAGTCATACAACCCGAGTTGTACAACTAGATAAAACAATACCGCGACTATTATCCCGCTACTTGCCCTCCTCGGGAATGTTTGTAGATAGCCACGAAAGACCCTCGACAAGACCCTCACCAGTCTTGGCCGTCGAAGCAACAACACACCAGGTTCGGCCCTTGAGAGTCTCGAGCTGCAACTTTTCAGTGACCTCCTTGGGGTGCATGGCATCCGACAAGTCCTGCTTGTTGGCAAAGACGAGCAGTAGCGCGTCCTTCATCTCGCGGTCGTTGATAATACGGTGCAGTTCCTGGCGCGCTTCGTCGATTCGAGCACGGTCTGCCGAATCAACGACGAAGATAAGACCCTGCGTTCCCGTGAAGTAGTGACGCCACAGCGGGCGAATCTTTTCCTGTCCACCGACATCCCATACATTGAATTTGATGTTCTTGTAAGTGAGTGTCTCGACGTTGAAGCCGACGGTTGGCACTGTGGAGATTCCCTGGTTGAGTTTCAATTTGTAGAGGATTGCTGAGTTAGATAAAGGGGTGAGAGTGGGGATGCCATAGATTGCCACGTAATCAAAGTCCACAATAACAGCAGTCAACAACACCTTGACGTTGTGTCGTCTACTTACTGGTTTTGCCGGCCGCGTCAAGCCCGAGCATCAGGATTCTTGGTTAGCAAACTCAACCACGACAGGAGCTGAGGAGGGGGGTCGTACCTGATTTCTCGGTTGCCAAACAGCTTGGCCTGTTGTTAGACGTTGAAAAGAACCTTGCACTTCTTCTGTACTCACCATGATCTTTGACATTGACAAACCCATGGTGAAGGTGTGTAGAGACAAACAGTCGGAGCCCAAAGGGTGAAATGCTGTCGCGTGGAGTAAATCGTCTGGCTGTCTAAGGTTTCATGTACCTGGCTGCATTGGGACAAGTCTCAGCATCGTTAAGGGGCTGACTGCCTAAACGGGAA
Source organism: Sugiyamaella boreocaroliniensis (assembly GCA_030575195.1). Taxonomy (NCBI): domain Eukaryota; kingdom Fungi; phylum Ascomycota; class Dipodascomycetes; order Dipodascales; family Trichomonascaceae; genus Sugiyamaella; species Sugiyamaella boreocaroliniensis. The sequence continues at coordinate 764,251 of JAJMIE010000002.1, read as the reverse complement.
CGCGCGAAGGGGGTTGTGCCAGTAACCGGTGGGTGAGGGGGGCACACCAACACTCGATGTGACCATTCCACTATAATCTGGCGGTCTTCAGTACCTTCATTCCTCTACCTCTTCCTACCGTCTGTTCGGGGGCCTGCCCGCTGGCTCACCCGCCGCCTCTCGTGCCTGCAGGGCGATGGTCATTTTGTCCCGATTAGTCCAAGTCGCGCCCTGGCTTCTTCCGGTTCTTAGCCCTTGCCCGCTTACCCCTGAGATCGAGATAAACCGCTGATACGAGGCAGGAAAGGGAGCGATCATCTACGTAACTGTGTCAAGAACACGACAGACTGGTACATGGTACTGTTTCACAGTACAGAGCAACGCGTACGAGCTCACGCGAATGCGCATACTTATCTTGGCAACAGGTATGTCGCGCTAGGTATGCAACCCTGTCAGTTACGTCTCATCTGGCTGTTTCCGGACAGCACGAGGCGCGCAGCACGGCCAGTCACATAACGGTAGCCAACGGCTTGCAATACCTTGATACGTGCATTCCAGGGTAGGTAGTAGCATTTAGAGTTAGGATGTGCCCTGATTGTGGTCTCTTCACGAATACATGCTAGTAGTCAGTCAAAAATATGACTTCGAGCCATGTCCCCAATAACCTCTTCAGTGTTTATCGCAGCAGATCCCATTAGACCATCTCTACACCCACCATTATTAGCTCGCCTCGTCACCCGTGTATAACGTCACTTGAACTACATGTGAACTATCCAACCCCAGGTAACCTACTAGACTGTACTACTTGATCTACAGACTCCCATCTTCACCATGCAATGTCATTCAATACTAGACTACGCCGCCTTGACGTACGACGTCGGGAAAGTGCCCTTCTGGCCATTGAGTTCTCCCTCAGTCCATCCGTCACCAGAATCCGCCGCCACCACTACGATCTTGTCGCCAGCTTGGATGCTCAGCTCGTCCGCGTCGTTGGCCTCATAGTCGTACAAGGCAACTACATACGAAATCTTCTTGCCTCCACGCCGAGGTGCTACGGCAGGTCCCTTCTTCTTACCCTCGCTCGGCGCACTCTCGAGAATCTGTAGGTACGATGCAGGCACAAGACCGTCACCGCTGTCGGTATGTACATTGACCCACCCACTTCCGTCATCCTCATCAATGACCTCAACTCGCTGGCCCTCACTTACCGATACCTCGTCATCCCCGGCTGCCGTGTACGCATACAGCGCCTTGGCGTAACTGGTTCCGGACTCCACAGACGCGGATGCTATCGACGGTTGCCGTTTGGATCGCGCGCGGCCCAAAATGCCTGACATGAACGAGTTGTGGTGCTTCGTCGACTTGTCTCCTCCCGATGACGCCGTTCCAGCCGAGCTCGTCGACACCACGCGCTTGACCGTGTTGGCAGGCACAGCCTCTGTGACCTTCTTACGCCCAAACAGACCTCGGCGGGATTTGGTCTGTTCCACAGGGATGGAATCCATGTCTTTGTCGCTTGTAGCAGCCTGGATCGTCTCTACTTCCACATGCTGTACAAGTCGCAGCGTGTCGACTGACGTCAGTGACTGAAGCGCTGACAAATGCTTGGTGAGCAATTGCGTCACAGTTGTGCTGTTCATCGAGTTGAGGTCCCCTTTTTTGGCTTCCAGTGCCTGGTTGTACACTTCCATCTTGCTCTCACATAACCGGGTCTCGTTATCAAGCTTTGTCGACGCATCTGCCAGTCGTTTCCGCAAGTATCGCAATTCCTGATCCTCTGTCTTCATGGCCTCATCGTCATACCAGATAGGACTGGGCGTGTACTGAAAGTCGACAGGTTCCGACCATCCCTTCATGTTGTGCTTTACAAACATAGCCGAGTCCAACACGGGCAGGTTCTGCTCGACAACTCCAGTCATCTTGTCAAGGTCCTCAATGCACCGATTAAGGCACGCCTTCTCGAGAGACACCGATTGCTTCCATAGTCTGTTGAGCATCGTCACTCGCGCTTCGTTGACGGCTTGAAACCCGTCCAGCAGCTCAGGCACGTCCTCTTGGTAGTATTTGTCCTTGACACGGTTGGCAACGTTGAGCTTGATCAAGTAAAAGTTCTTTGCATTGTTCATATCCAGCTCTTTGTCCTCCATCTTGCGGTTGGCCTTCTCTTTGCCGCGATCAAACGATTTTGATGCCTTCAGACGCTGGTCCTCCATTTTCTGGCACGCTGCATCGTAAGCAGTTTTTGCCTTCTTGAGATCATTGTATACGCCCTCGCGGGCCTCGACCATCGAGTCATGGCAGCTCACATACTTCTTGCGCACCTCGTCGAACCGTACCTCGAGTCCATGGATCTGGTCGGCAACTTGCATAGTGAACTCACTGGCCAGTCGCTGCTTCTCCTTGCCAATCTCTTCAGTCTGACTGAGAATCTCAGTCCATGTCACAAGCGACGCATTCTCCAGTGATCCGGGTGTCACCTGAGGAGTGTCTCCAACACTCAGACCTGCGCTCATCTTGGCCTTTTTCTCAAAGTACTTGGAACTGAGTCCAACGAGCTTTGTCGCATATTCCTTTTCTATAGCTGCGCGTTCGCGGTAGAACGATTGCACGTCGTCGAGCCATTTGATGCCATTAGCGGCCTGTGTTAGAGAGGTCGAGGGGGAGTTGTGTAAGGACGTTGGGGTGGTCAGTCGACGGCAGTGTAGAGCTCATTAACCAGTATAACCAACACTGAAACCATATTAACCAGTAGAGCCAACACTCAAACCACAGCTGGAATGAACATTGTCTGTCAATGTACAACTCAGTAGCGGCTAATAGTAGCGGAGGGCCAAACGTGTCGCTTGACTTGAGCAGACTTGACGATGGCAGCTTCAGTAGTTCACGAGGTACACGAGTAGGTACACGAGTAGATACAGCAGCGTACCTAATACGAGCCATCCACCAAAACTATCACTACAAACCGTCGTCAATCGGCTTGCAGACCTCTATTATTGACCCATTCACGTCCCACTCGGTCGACTAATGGACCCCCACAACGTCCATAACGGAATAACCGCCTATTCTCAACGTACCCAGTTGTCCACAATCTTGAACCCATCCTGAATTAGAAATGCTCAGCTACGTGCTCCATATACTCACCTTCAATTCATCGCCAAAACTAACCGAAACCTGAGCCATTGTGCTGCAGATAGCGGAGCTTGGAGGCTTAGTCTGGGGAAAGCGGGCCAAAGAGCCGTTTGGTGGTGGGGCCGCCCAGCCGCACCCAGTAACCTTGGGCACATTCCGCGTAACTCTCAGCACCACGATATCCCCTGAAAGTCATCACAAACATCTCGACGGTTGCCTTCTGTGTCTATTACCTCGCGGTACTTGATCTGATTCACCATGTCTGGTGAGTATTTGGTGTTTTATGATGCTGTGAGGAATAGTGGGTGGTGTGAACTGGGGCTATACTATGAGATCTGAGGTGGTAAACCGATACGAAGCAGATGGAATGACAAAACTGTTCGGTTCGGTTCTCTGGTTATGGATACGAAACGAACATAAGTGACTGAGACACGTCCAATTGAACGGTTTGAAATACAGTAAAAGCTGTGGAAGTGATTACAAGCCACGAAATCCCGTCTGTTGCGATGATTTGGCGGATGGTGTCACTACTGAAGCTTGAAACGTGAACTCAGCATATGCCGCGACTCCCGGACATCACAATTGCGCAAGCTATTCCTTTCGACGCAACAGGAGGGGCTTTGATGGTTATTCATGGAGCTTGTTGCGAGACCGTGTATCTTGTTGATTCTGCCGGTTACTGTCGAACAATCAATCTCAGCAGCCTACCATATATTAATGGCCACACCTGATTGTTAATAACAGTCATATTCACGGTGCGACTCCTCATTAAGACAAATCTACTCGACTACTGCTCAATACTGATCCTCTGCACTCTTCTTGTTATGCCTTTTCAGTCTACAGCCCGCTCACTACCCGTTCAGCTCCAATGCTTCATGGAGTGTTCCCAACTTCATTACTAACTCAGTCGATTTCCAGGCTGTTGCTCGTACGTCTACCTAATTTTTGGTTGCATGCGCATCGCTAACAACAGAGCAGTTCACAAACTTCTACTACCAGACCTTCGACCAGGACCGGGCCCAGCTTGGTAACCTCTACGTAAGTCAACAATCTGCTGTATCGTTGAAACTCACTAACCTAGCGTGACCACTCGATGCTCACGTTCGAGACGTCACAGCTACAAGGCGCCAAGGCCATCATTGAGAAGCTGACGGAGCTGCCCTTCAAGAAGGTGGCTCATCGCATCACCACTCTGGACGCTCAGCCTGGCTCGCCTGCCGGAGACGTCATTGTGCTCGTCACTGGAGACCTGCTTGTCGATGACGAGCAGAACCCCCAGCGCTACTCGCAGGTGTTCCATCTCATTCCTGAGGGCTCTTCGTTCTACGTGTTCAACGATATCTTCCGTCTCAACTACTCGGGTTAGTTTAATATATGGAGTCCTACACTGCACCTTATATGACGATCTGTTGATCTCAAGCCAATAACCGAATAACCAAAGTATCCTTAGACTAGAGTCGTCAGTGTCCAGAACGAAATGGGCTAACTACAAAATTAAGCGAGTAACCACAGTCTGGTGTTATTACAGTCTAGTGTAACCACAGGCCAGTGCAACCGTAAAAGTGTAATAGGCCCATGTCACTGGCCATGTAACCTAATGGCCCGTACCCAGACTACCTCTAATACTTACTCACTACTCATTCTCCACTACCAAGATAAATTTGTTCTGTTGACCCCTCTATCCCAGTGTCCATATCCTTATCATATCATTATCTGTGTCGTCCGCCAGCTCTTCTGCCTTCCTTCCGGTTCACCTGCTTACTCCCCCGCTTATCATGTAACACTCAGCCCCGCACGCCCCTGCCCTCAGTGTAACCCCACATGATGATGTTGCCTTTCCTATTTATCCTACTCATTGTACCTGTTCACTACACCTTTCTGGACTGCCGACTATTCAACTCACATGTCGGACATTCCCGTGATCCCTTCACGGCCTCAGGTACCGGCAAACCGCCCGGTCAAGTCGCCAGCTGCTGTTAGCGATGTGCCTCCTGCTTCGGCCATACCCGTCGTTCCTCAGCGACCCAGTCAGTCGACAACCTCTGAAGACGACTCTTTTGACTTTGAGGCAGTCTCTGACACGCCTAGTGCTACCCCCTCTATTCCGGAACGACCCAAGAGCCGCCCTGTCAAGAAATCAGCGTCTCCAGAATCTCCAGACGCTGCTGAAGCTCCAGTCGAGTCTGCAACATCTGCTGCTGCTCCTCTCGACCAATCGACAGATGTTGCTGAGCAGGCCGTTGAAGATACAACTGACAAGGCTGTCACTTCTGCTGAAGAATTAAATGAGTCTATTAAGACAACTGCTGGTTCTTCTGGCTCAATTGATGAGCCTAGTAACAAGACGGACGAGGTATCCGCCGCTGTGCAGACGGTCAGCGAGCCAATTAGCGAACCAATTGAGCCGACTTCCACTGATCCGGCGCCTGCTACCCCCTCAATCCCTTCTCGCCCTTCTCACCGCCCTCATAAGTCATCGTCTAGCTCTACTGAAGAAACTGCTGCTGTGCCAGTGATCCCGTCACGTCCAATCAAGAAGCCAGAGGCTGCCGTCGAGGAAGCCGCTGCAATTCCGGCTATTCCATCATCAAGACCTGTCAGATCGGTTGCTGATGTCACAAGTGAACCCGAAAAGGACTCAAGCGATGAAATCGTGTCTGATGATAAACCTACAGAGGTTGCGGATGAATCCACGCCTCGTATGCCGTCGATTCCCAGTTCGCGGCCGGTGCGTCATGCCATTCCTAGCGAGGCTGCACCTGTAGAGGAGAGCATAACATCTTCTGATGCCACAAGCCAGGGGGTCAATTCCCAAGAGCTTGAATCGGCTGATCCCGAGGAGGCGCTACCAGAGGTAGCCAGGCCCTCTGAGACAGACGGTCCTGTGGAGTCGAAGGAGGTCAAACAAACCTCTGAGCCTAAACAGGAGAATATATCTGAGCCTGAGACGGTTGTTGAGCCTGAAACCCCCTCTGAGACTGAGAAGCCCAAGCCTGAGGAGCCATCTGAATCTGTACCAGCCGCTGAACCTAACCAGGCTTCTAAACCTGTACATCCCACTGAGCCCGTTGATGCGTCTGAGTCTCCAACATTACCCAAGGTGCCCCAGAGACCCTCTCGGCCTGTGGTTCCTGCTAGACCAGCCAAGCCAATACCCTCTGCTGATAAAGAAGTAGCTGAGAAGCCGGCAGTTGTCCCACCACGTCCCAAGCCCAAGCCTGCTGCTGTCAGCTCGCGCGTTGGAGCCCTTAGAGCATCTCTGTTTAATGATCTCCAGCATGTCATGGGCCGTCCCGCTCCGCCGGGTGCGTTCATTTCAAAACCGGCTGAGCCCGAAGAGGATGAAGATGACAAGAAGGATGCCGAGACGAAGAAACCAGAATCTACGGCATCGGCAGACCCCCGTCGTGGACGTGCAAAGGGTCCAAAGGGAAGACGCTTACCCACGAGTGCAAAGACCAGCTGGAACACTATTGTTGATCACATTTGGTCAAAGGCTGCTCCTGAGCCTGAAGCTGTCTCTGAAACTAATGTTTTGACTAAGGAAGTTGTCGGTAATGACGATGCCAAGGAAGAGTACAAGTCTGATATCTCGCAGGAAACAGTCACAGTCGAGAATGCTGGTGGTCCTGATGCTGCTTCTACTCCTATCAAGTCTAAGCCTGCTGAACGTGCCTTTGACCTCATGTCGGATATGACACCGGAATCCCAGAAGGGATCGCCTCTTATTGGGCCCAGCTCTGGTGAAGAGATCATGGCAGATACATCACAAGGTTTCGAGACATCTCCAACTAAGCTTCGCATTGATACGTCTGTTGGAGGAGGCAAGAGTGTCAACTCAGCCAACTCTATTCCGTCTGCTGTTCGAACAAGAATAGTGGGCGATCCATCGTCACCGTTGCCTTCGACTCCTGAGAAGACCTCTAAGCGAGTTGTCAGTTACGATCTCATGTCAGATATGACGCCGGAATCACAGCGCAACTCGCCTATTCTAAAGAGCATTGGTGGGGAAGTCATTATGGCTGATGCAGAGCCTTCGCCTATATCCGCTAAGTTTGCCAGCCCTGTGACAAAGGATGACACACCCAGAGGAGACGCTTCTAAGACGGAAGAGGAGGATGAAGAGATTCCCATTACTCCTATTCCTCGCCGTGTCAAGGCAGCCCCCAGCTTTGAGCTTATGTCGGACATGACGCCCGAATCTCAGCGCAACTCTCCTCTTCTGAAGAGTATCGGAGGCCATGAGATCATGGCAGACTCGGAGCCATCTCCAATTACGACGCAGTTGTCTGGTATCCCAGCCAAGGCCGGAAGTGACCTGGTAGAGAAGAAGGAAGAGGACGAAGAGGAAGAGATCCCTATCACACCTATCCCACGGCGCGTCAAGGCAGCTCCTAGTTTCGAGCTCATGTCCGACATGACACCTGAATCTCAGCGTAACTCTCCTTTGCTCAAGAGTATAGGAGGTGAGGAGATCATGGCTGATGCTGAGCCTTCGCCCATTACAACGAAGTTCAAAGACTCGTTACCGAAGCAGGCAGAGTCCGAACAGGTCGAACCCGAAACAGTGGAGGCCTCTGAACAGGCAGAGTGACAACCTGTGATCGATTAATACTAATCAGCGAAGTCAAGGCGAATGACACTGCATCTCTTACTGTACCTCTAGCTGTAGCTGTCACAATAACATTTTGCATAGTTAACCAGAGGATATAAAGTCGAGGTAAGGAACGGCGAGGTGCAGGTTTAGTGTATAAAAAGCAATTTGGGTCCACACTAATTCCTGGTGTTTCTGTAGTAACGGGCGAGTAACCGTGGAAACACATGCACAGGTGCAGCGCGCTAGCCGCTATCAGAGTCGTGCATCTATCGATGGTCGTGGCTGATGGTGTACAAAAAGTGTCAAATTGGCACTCTACTCCGTATTGATAATTGTCGGGCGTCGTGTAATTCATTCCTCACTCAAAACATCTCGCGTCAAAGTTGCTAAGCACAGCCCCTTCGACACGGCGGATCTGCTCATCTTTGTAACATCCCCACTGCACTGTGACGCTGCACTGTGACGCAGTACATTGGAGCATTGAAGGGATGAAACAGGGCGCCTTACAGGACAAAGAGAAACAATTCAAAAGCTTAGTATTTATTGATATGTGACATCTCGTCAATAGAGACCGACTAGAACGTCGCTACTGCCTCGTTACGATTTCTCCTCACTGATTAAAGCTCAAAATAGAACCATTCCAGCCCTTCCCAGTAAAGGAAAGTCCTAACCTCGATCTGATCTGTGCGTGCCAAAAGTGCATCTTTTTTAGGGGCTCAGTGGAGGCTGCTAGGCTATAATATAAATAACCCTGTCGGCCCATTTCAACTCTTTACTTGGACTTTCCCCATCGACAAGAACAAGTCTGTCATTCGCTTTTTTGGTATAGAGTTGGATCTGGTTGTATTGTACCTAGACCACACCCTGTTTTGATACATGATGAACTCCAAGTTTACTCTTGCTCTGTTGACGGCCGTGGCTTCGGTTTCGGCCCTCGCGCCCATCGAGGTCAAAGGAAACGCCTTTTACAACGGCACCGAGCGCTTCTACATCCGAGGTGTCGACTACCAACCCGGAGGATCGTCCAACGTCACGGATCCGCTGGCCGACGCCGCCAACTGCCGCCGTGATGTGCCTTATTTCCAGGACCTAGGACTCAACGCCATCCGTGTCTACACCGTCGACAACTCGGCCAACCACGACGAGTGCATGTCAATGCTCGAAGATGCTGGCATCTACCTGCTGCTTGACGTCAACACTCCCAAGATTTCCATCAACTCGGGTGACCCTGCTCCCTCCTACAACGCTCCCTACCTGCAGGCCATTTTCGCTACTGTCGACGCTTTCTCCAAGTACAACAACACGTTTGGCTTCTTTGCCGGTAACGAGGTCATCAACAACAACAGCACGACTGGTGCTGCTCCGTATGTGAAGGCCGTTGTGCGAGACCTCAAGGAGTACGTGTCGAAGCAGGCTCCTCGTGCCATCCCCGTTGGTTACAGCGCTGCTGACATCGCGCAGAACCGCTGGCAGCAGATGGAGTACTTCAACTGTGGAGATGATGGTGAACGTATTGACATGTTTGGTATGAACGACTACTCGTGGTGCGGAGACTCATCGTTTGCCGTTTCCGGCTACCAGGCCAACGTGGAAAACTACGGCAACTACTCCATTCCCATGTTCTTCTCTGAGTACGGATGCAACACGGTTGGTCCGGACCGTGAGTTCACCGAAGTACCTGTCATCTACTCGGACGAGATGTCGTCTGTGTACTCTGGAGGTCTTGTGTACGAGTACAGCGAGGAGAACAACCACTACGGTCTGGTGCAAATCTCGGGCTCGTCCGTGTCTACACTTCCCGACTACGACAACTTCAAGAGCCAACTCGCCAACTCGCCCGACCCCACTGGAGCTGCTGGTGCCACTACTACTCGTGTCCCTGCTAACTGTCCCTCATTCCAGGAGGGCATCTGGGAGGTCAACGGCACTGCTCCTCTGCCTGCCCTACCTAAGGGTGCTCAGCAGTACATGGACAACGGTGCTGGACAGGGCCAGGGCCTCAGTCAGGGTTCCACCCAGTTTGCTGGTAGCGACGACTCGGACACTAATTCCAACTCTGAGTCCTCCTCAGCTACTGGTACTACTGCTGCCTCGACTTCTAGTGCCGCTGCGACTGCTAAGAAGTCCACCTCCAAGGCTGGCGCTGCTGACATTGCTCCCTCTGCTTTCATGACTGTCCTGGTGACGGCCTTGTCTTTTGTTGGTCTTTTCTAGAGCCTATAAAGCTATTTGTACTTTGATAGAGTCAATCAATCTTTACTAGACGGTGTGCAGTAGGCAATTCCATGCTGCTATAAAGTAACATTACGTGAATTAGTCTTACAGTCGTACAGTCAGACTGGCCATAGTCAGTACATCATTTGTCGTTACCTCCTTTGGATGGATAATATCACGCTTTTATTGAAGACGACAGTAACTGGCTCAGTTGATAGATCAACTCATTGTCTCTTCCGCACGCAGGGCATATGGTTCCAGGGCAGGGGTAGGAATCTCGAGGGTATGGACTATAGCCGCGCATTCCTTGGTTCAGCCGCGTTCTTTATTTCCGCAGTCACGATTGCCTAATTCGTCAGCACCTACACAGTAACCCTCAGACCGGCTCTCCCAGCCAAACATCCCACTACCCACTCAAATCCCACCACACACGGTGAAATTTCAAGACTCTCACATTGGACTTTTGACGACAGTCGACCGAGACATCTTTCACAACAAAATGTCTGCCACCCACAAGATCCTGAAGACCGACCCCTCTGAGCTCGAGCTGCAGGTTGCTCAGGCCTTTGTCGACCTTGAGTCGACTGGCGCTGACTTCAAGGCCAGCCTGCGTCCTCTGCAGTTCAAGAGCGTCCGTGAGATTGAGGTTTCCGGCGGTAAGAAGGCCATTGTTATCTTCGTGCCCGTTCCTCTGCTCTCCTCGTACCACAAGATCCAGCAGCGTCTGACCCGTGAGCTCGAGAAGAAGTTCTCTGACCGTCACGTTATCTTCCTTGCTGAGCGCCGAATCCTCCCCAAGCCCGGCCGTCGTTCTCGCCAGACCCAGAAGCGTCCTCGATCGCGAACCCTCACTGCTGTCCACGATGCTCTGCTTGAGGACCTTGTTTTCCCCACTGAGATTGTTGGCAAGCGTGTCCGCTACCACGTTGGTGGCTCCAAGGTGCACAAGGTCATCCTTGACTCCAAGGAGATCACCACTCTGGACTACAAGCTTGAGTCGTTCCAGTCTGTGTACAACAAGCTCACTGGCAAGAACGTTGTCTTCGAGGTCCCCTCGGTCCAGGGCGATGTTTACTAAATGGCTTTGCCTCCCCAAAATTCATGTCATGACACCTTGATTGCTCAACGTAGAGCCTAGGATCTCTAGCCATCTAAATTGGTTGGTTGGGTTTTGCTTTATGTGCTTTGTTAATGTATCCATAGATGGTGTAGTTAACTATCTTAAACAGAAACCAAATAGGTTAGTAGGTGAGAGCAGGAACAGTGGACGACATATGAGTACTGAGATGTGATACATGTAAGTACTATGGTGCGACGAGACACCAGTTTAATGGAAATGGTCCTGATACAACTGAATGGTTATGAAGCCCCATAGTGGCTCTTAATAGAACATGCAAAGTGCCAGGTTGAGAGCCAGGCAAAGTGCCAGGAAAGGGGAATCAACTCTGCCGTAGAGTTGAAAGGTAGTAACAGCCCGTGCACGAATCCTGTAAGATTCTCTTCTGACAAGAACAGCTAGACAATCTCACTGGATTATTTTCCACATGACGGCATAGCATACTGGATGTGTCGTGTTGGTAGTATCTTGTCAGTTCTAGGAGTCTCGGATGTATGGCTTCTGCGCTTCTCACTTGCAGAACTACAAACTATAACGGGACATCTCTACAGTCAAGATACCCAGCAGGCGGTGTAATATTGTATCCGGGGTATATTTCGACAGTCATGTTTTCACTAAAATGACAGTGGCATCGTTGACCTCTTCAATCCATCATGCCGAATCGGGCAGCGTGTGGAGCGGCATGCTTCCAAACTGTAGTATCCTCACAAGTTACCAGTGCTATTTCTGGATACCACAGTACTGGGGTAGTCAGCAGATGCACCCAAATTTTGCGTGGCGTAGCTGGCTCTCGAGTACATACACCCCCACAGTATCAACGTAGCTCACAGAACTAGGGTATCCATATGAGCACGCATTGCCTTGAGCTACTCCATCACATGTCAATACCACCAACAGCACCCAACAGCACCACGACACAAGCACCATGTAAGTCACCACTTTTAACCACTCACTGCTCTCTGCTTATTTCCCGCATATCGACTTATCTAGGATCTACTAATAGTGCAGGTCAGGTACAGTGCCAATCATATGGGTGCAGCCGCGCTGTTTTGATGCTTCCCAGAATGGCATGCATCTGCAACGGCTCGTCAATTGACGAGTCGAGGCGTGGCTAAGCAGTGGTACGAAATAAATACCGGCACATCGGCCATTCCATCCTTTTCGACGCTCTTTCAAGCGACGTGTGTATCCTTGCGACAAGTGACGAGTCACCAGGGCCCTCCGAGAGTGTTGATTGCCGTAGTTGAACACGGTTCGTGACCCCCAACTGACTCGCCGTAACGAGCAGTCCCGTGCAGGCCAATTGACTTAATTATCTCTGCACGTCGACTGAGTGGAGCCTGTTGGCCTTGTTGGCACAGTGACTCCCGCTTGTTGGCCCCGCTCGGCTCGTCTCGTGTGTCTGTTTGGGGATATTGCTTTTGCATGTGCTTGCATATTTGGCTGCTTTTTGCTGCATTGATTCCCCTGAAAAACAGTGCAAAAAAGGGGGTAATAGTTTAAAACATGGAACCGTCGCATCTTCCCAAGACGCCACCGCTGGCAGATTCGCAGCTTCACGACAGCTTCCCTCTGCTGTTCCAGTCCCTTGAATCCGACGTTGACGTTGCCAGTCATTTCGCTAGTGCTGAAGACGTGGCTCCTTCTCCTGCATCTGCCCCGATTATAGACTCATCAGCCGGCAAACCGGGCAACTCGCCTCAAAACCAACCCAACTGGGCTCTGCGTTTCGACTCAGCACTCTCGTCATTGCATACAACTCCCCGTGCTCCACTATCAACAGCCGGCACTCCGGGCCTCATCAGCTCCCCGGCTTCTCCGGTCCGCCTACCTACACCTCCGTCACCCCTCACTAGACCTCAATCTCCAGGCCTCAGCCTAGACCGCATCCCCGATCTGGCGCCTCCACGATCATCCCGAGGCTCACGGTCTAGCAGATCCCGCTCCTTGTCGCCAGCTCACAGCTACTTTGCAGGAGCGTCTCCTAGACTGTCTCCCCGGTCCCCAGACCGCCTGTCACAAGCATCATCACCCGTGCATCGCCAACAACCATCTCCAAAACCTTCACTGACAACAACATCTCCCTCAATGGACAGCCCTCTGTTTTCAAAGCCAATTGTGTTGTCACCTCCATCCTTCCTCATGGGAATCGTCGTGGGTGTCATGCTCGTGTTCCTGAAACCCACGTTCGAGTTCTACATGGATAGAGGTGCCACGCTTCTTGTCACTGCATTCAAATACTCGCTCATTTGGGGTGCCATGGGCCTTGCTATCTACGGAATCATTCATGTTTTCCGAGGTCAGAGCCCAGGTTACGTGCGACCCACGCAACAGAAGGCTTTACCCCGCAAGAACTCGGGTCCACGCACTGCTCCTTCGTCACCTGCTCGTCTCCGCACTCGCTCGCTTGCCGACTCGCCTACTATTGACGAGAATCACGCATACCGTCCCTATCCTCGGCGACCCCCGACACCTCCACACCACCAAATCTACAGTGGAGACGACATTTCGATTCTTGAGAAACCCATTCGCGACGGTGCCTTCCGTCTACCGGGGCCCGCTCACCACGCTGGTACAGTCTATTAGCCAGCTACAGTCCATATATACAGCTTTAATGAGATACGAGTAAAACAGTGAATAAGTAGGAGGTGTGGTAATGTAAGTTCCCAGTGATTAGTACCACTGCTTAGTACCCAGTTAGTACCCAGTGCTGAGAGTGTGGTTAGTTTCATAGACCACCCCACAAACGGCTAAATTGAACGGCTGGATGGAGCGGCTGAACGTTCGCTGCAGCAGTTGATTGTATTACCCAATTCAGCAATTCACCGTCACGTATACCCAAATATTCAGACCACATTGCTGGGCACGCGGCTAAGTTGCACGACTCGATGCTGCAAATGTTCATACAAAGTCCTGTCCCCCGTCTACATATCCACCACATTCACCGAACAACATGTCCGACAAGCTCTTTGATCTGACTCAGGAGGACGCACAGCTGCTGCTGGCTGCCCAGACGCACCTCGGCTCCAAGAACGTCCAGGTCCACAACGAGCCCTACGTGTACAAGACCCGTCCCGACGGAGTCAACATCATCAACATTGGCAAGACCTGGGAGAAGCTGGTTCTGGCTGCCCGTATCATTGCCGCTGTCCCCCGTTCGGCTGATGTCGTGGCCATCTCTGCCCGCTCTGCCGGTCAGCGTGCCGTGCTCAAGTTTGCCAACCACACTGGTGCTACTGCCATTGCTGGACGCTTTACCCCTGGTAACTTCACAAACTACATCACCCGTTCGTTCAAGGAGCCGCGATTGATCATTGTCACTGACCCTCGCACCGACGCTCAGGCCATCAAGGAGGCTTCGTACGTCAACATCCCCGTGATTGCTCTGTGCGACACTGACTCTCCCTCTGAGTACGTTGATGTTGCCATTCCCTGCAACAACAAGTCGCGACACTCGACTGGTCTCATCTGGTGGATGCTGGCCCGTGAGGTCCTGCGTCTCAAGGGTGTTCTGCCCGACCGCACCACTGCCTGGTCTGTGATGCCCGATCTGTACTTCTACCGCGAGCCTGAAGAGATTGAGGCCCCTGCCTACGCTGAGGAGACCCCCGCCGCCACTACTGAGGAGGCCACCGTCCCCGAGGTCGCTGCTGGTGAGGACTGGGAGGTCACTCCCGATGCCGGTGCCGGTGCTGCTGACTGGTCGACTGCTGATGACTGGGCTGCCGAGGCTGCTCCTGCTGCCACTGTTGCCTAAAAAAATTGAGACTGCTCTGCAAGTGCTACCAAAATAACAGCATGTGGGTGAAGTCTGTCAACTAGCCTGCCCCGGACTCTGCCCAGGTGCACTTGATGATGTAGAAACGTGTGTTTTTGTTTAATAAAGGTACTACCGACAGGTAGGTCCGCTGTATAGTAACTGACTGTAGTTGGTAACCTGGTAGCATGGTAGCAGACTGTGACGATCAAGGCATTTCAGAGCTCTAAAGTTTATCATGACATAATGTGGCATACTTGCTCTTCAAACTATCCTGTCTGCTTCTAGGATCAATGGGCTAACGCCTAAAAGACAGAACTGCTACTCTCTTACATAGTCAAATATCACAACTAACACTCTTTTCTGGCTTCATATTCACTGCTGACTGGCTCAGGTGTACCTGGGTTGCACTGTAGGTAATGCTTAATTGACGTGAAAGCTCGCAATTGAGAGGTGAGGTACAGGCTAAAGCTGACTACAAAGACCGCCACCGTGGCACACTGATCCCTCATAGCTGATGAGACTCGTTCTTGTTCACAAACGACAGATGCCTGCATCTGACGCCAATTATAATGAAGAGATTGCAAGTCAGTAGAAAAGTGCAGTCTTGCAGTGTGAAACCTCAGTGTTCGTTTGCCCCAAAGATGCAACCTCAACTCATAGATGATGAACACCTCTCAGTCAACTGTGCAGTCAAAAGGTCTCCTCGGTCTCATAATCCTGCGAGGGGATCTCAAAGCCATCGGCAGTCTGGTACAGAATTGTCTGGATCTCGCGCACAAGGCGCGTGTACACATCCTCGTAATCAGTCGGAGCTTCAGGCTCCTCAGCTTCGCCCTCGGGTTTCTCCTCGTCCTTCTTGTCGAGCGTTTCGACGGCGACCTGAATCAACTGTTCGACATTGTATAGCTTGTCATAGTAGAAATTGCGCTCAGCCTCGAGGATGTCAACAGTGTTGACGAGCTCTTCATGCTCGGCCTCGAGTGTAGCGATCTTGTCTTTGAGAGGCTTGACAGCAGCAGCAGAAGCACCCGCCGAGCCCGAGACGACGCGGCCAACAGGACGAGCAGCCGGACGCGGAGCAGGCCGTGAAGCGGCAGGAGCAGCAGTAGAAACAGGAGCACGCGCTACAGGCCGTGAAGCAGCAGTACTGGGGGCACTCGAGGCGGATCCGTTGGACACAATGCGTTTGGGACCCGATGGGCCCTTACGACGAGCCACAGGATCATATTCATGGCCAGGGAAGTTTGCATCCCAGAACCGGCGCATCCATTGCAGGAACTCAAGGTTATCCTGGAACCGGCACTTGACAAGGCGCTCAACAGGCACCGTGCGATCTATCTTATGTTTTGTAAAGAGGTTCTGGAGAACCTTGAAGTTGTTTAGGTACTGGTACTCGGAGTTGACATCGAAGCGCACTTTCGACATGGGCACGTCCAAGAAGATGGAGTCAAAGATCTGGCAGTAGACGGCACCAGATCCACATTGCTCGACTTTGGTGATGTCCAGTTGAAGCAGGTCATTGACCCAGTTGACGAGTTCCTGGCGCGATTCTGCCATGGTGAAGGAAGATGCACAGGGAGAATGTAAACGACGGATACAGGGATAAGGAGAGAGCTACCTTGTCATATGCTTCCACAGTAGATGCGCGGTTTAATGGCAAGGAAACAGCGTAAAGATCGCGAGAACAAACCGTCAGGTGTTGGCGTATACGTTGTTTAGAGATGCAGATGGTATATGTTCCGGGTGAGGGCGCGTCGCGTAGGCAATGGGGGTACGGGTGGATCAGGGCAAGGACCGGGTGGTGGTGAGCAGGGCACGGGAACGTTCATGGCTAAGGGGAACGACGATTAACGGCAGCAGCCAAAAAAGCGTCTCTACCTTGAGGTAGTAGAGATGCCTAGTATTGTGGTTATTGAACAGTCTAGGTATCACCCCTCATTACAATATTTGACGCTTGCCACCTCTGCTCTTCCTAGCGGCCAAAATGCTCTGAATAGCAGACCCAAACTTTCTTTCTGCTGCACGGTTATTTCCCGGCCTGTTTATCCGGTATAGATAGCACATAAAAGACACTTTGACCCAAACTATCGTCATTACGGCCGACGGTCAGTTTGCCTGTGTGTGATGCGACTCGTCGAGTTCATTTGCGCCTGAGTTTGATTGGCTGGTAGCCCTCAACTCTTCTTAGGGCTGAAACAACATTAGAGTTTGAGACACGAGTCAAGGAACAAGCGGAGACTCGCCCTGTCAGATACTTGCAGCCCTGCCCATGCTGCTCGGCACGATAATGGACAATCAATCTATCCAAGCAGCCAATGAGCGGGCCCAACTGCCCTCGTCGCACCTTGACCCGGCCCCCCGAAGCCCCTGTCAGCCGCACCTCTTGCCGATACCGGGTCGAGATTAGTAGTCTAATGTGCCTGCCTTCCTAATTAGGCAATCACTCACTGGGGGTATTCCAAGCCACCACTTCACCATTTGTTGGGGTTATCAGGCGGGAGGTAACAGTACAGAAGACCAAAATACAAATGGAGTATGCCAGATCACTGTTAATATCTACTTTTACTCCTAGTGGCCCGCCTCCCCTCAACTACCGTCACCTACCTCTTCCAACCCCTTGCTCACTCAGGGTACCGTGATATTGCGTTGATCTATACTTGGGATGTGTGGCCCTGTATTTTGCAACCTGCTTGAACTTGCTATCGATCTAAACAGTTGTATCTCACACATCCACTCACCCTTTACTATACAACTGTTACATTACCCGCCCAGTTGAAAGTCATAGTAAGACCTCCTCATTAATACCAGTTAACTCGTAGTGGCAGAGGGCCCCTCATTTCCCACACTAGTATGTCCCACAAAAGCAATGCGCATAGGCCCAAAAAATTGCCCCGCGGTTAAAAAAAAATTTATATATACACGCAGCATCTCTCGTACCTCCACTTGCGACCTGTTCGACTGTTTGGTTATTTCGGCCCTCTCCTCGTAACGACTTCGTGTCCGTTTTCTCTCCGTTCCTGCCCCGGCCTGCCTAGCTACAAGGACTGGTTCTCTTACCACAGTAGTCGGGCATCCCGCGCGTGATCATGGCCATGGATGCAAACCCTCTAGCGCAGTCAGCGCCAGACGCTGCTCCTCCCGTCCCTTATTACAAGGTGGCCCTCAACGTGCCTCCAGCACCCGTGGCCGGTGCAGCAGCGGCTTTCGGTGCTCCCCAGCACATTCCGCAGCTGTCGCGCAAGTTCGTGGCTCGACGCATTAGCGAAGGCGAAACGGGCCGCCTCAAGGAGGAACTCAAATGCCAGGCCTGTGGAAAGGGATACAAGCATGTGTCGTCTCTAGCCAAGCACCTGTGGGAACACACGCCCGAATGGTCCGTCACCTCGAAGCTGCTCATCTCAAAGCATCAGCAGGTCCAGTTGCTCGAAGCTGCCTCCATTCTCGTGTCGATGAACGAAGAGGATGAGGACGAAGAAGACCCCGTCATCCGTGATCCGCCCTTCTCCGCTAACTCTGAGTACCAATATGCACCTGCAGGTCCTCAGATGGCCTCCTCGGCGCCTCTTCACCATCCCTCGCATCATTCGCATCATCTGCACCTCCATCACCAGCAAGCCAACCAGCTCGACACCCAGGGTCTCTTCAACGGCCATTACACTACTGGTGCCAACATGCAGTCGGCAAATGGTACTGCTGGTGCTGCTGCTAGTGCTGCTGGTGTTCCTCCTCTTGCTGGCTCTAGCTCGCCGCTGAGTGTCGCTTCGTCGCGCACCGCCGACCGCGCCTCTGCTTCGCCACTCGCCGACGGCCCTTCCCGCGCAGGCTCGCGGCTACAGCTGTCCTCGAGTCCGTCCCCGCCCCCGTCGGCTAATATCCCTGTTCCTGCCATTCCTCTGTCGAGCTCAAAACCTATTGCCAAGCATCACACCTCGGCAGTGTCCCTCAGCTCCTCGGCGTCCCTGCTGTCGCGGTCCTCACATCGCTCCGGCTCCATGTCGCACTCGGCCGCCTACCCTCCGTCTGGCGCTCGAGGCTCAACACCCGGCGCCCTGGCCTCGTCACCCATGTCTCGCGGCATAACGGACTCTCTCTTCACCGAGAGTGCACTACCGTCAGTCAAGGTCAACGACGAGTACGAGATGCTGGCGACTCCCTACCGCGCCCGTCGTATGTCTCACATGCGTCGGTCTCGCGCAGACCTCTTCCTCGACGACTCGCCCCGTGTTCCACCCAAGTTCACGCCTGCAGCCAACTCCAATGACGATGACGACCCGTCCCCCCCTAGTTCTGGCGACAACGACCATGATGCCAGCGTGTTTGGCGACATGGACGATTAAACTGTAAATATTTATTAGCTGCAAAAAAAATGTAACATATGCGAGCGTGAACATGTATCTAGTCAGTAGTGTCATGGAGTGTTGCCTTCTTGGACCCTTACGTCTATTCAAGCTCACAAGCTACACATGTAGATTTGGTCGACAACATGCAACCCACTACGTTGACACTAACGGCTCACGGTACCTCGATAATGCAATGCATTGGCTATTTACAAAGTTTAGTGCTCAGTTCAGCACTTGCATAGTGCTTTCAAAGCGTGGTGACCTTCAACGGTACCAGACTTCCCATTTGATTCAAGACATAGCGCTCCTCCACTATGACGAGTTCACAGAGGGTGACCCACTGCCAGTGGTACCCGTCTCGTTGGCACCCTTCAGCTGCGAAAGGTCATCGGCAAGATACTTGTCAAAAGCATCGTTGCGCTCAGGGAACGGTCGCGGGCCCAGCAGACGGATCATGTCCTGACGCGTGAGAACCTCGTTTTTGAGGAGCTCCTCAGCAACAAGACCAACCTCGGTCGCCTTCTCCTTCAGCAGGTCCTTGCATCGATCGTGAGCCTCCAACACAATGCGACGCACCTCGTCGTCAATCATCTTGCCAGTATGCTCACTGTACGGCTTCTGAATAGCACCCTGTTGGCGGCTCAGACGCACCTGGCCAAGCGCTGACATTCCATACTCGGTGACCATGGCTTGAGCCATTTGAGTCACACGCTTGAAGTCGTCCGACGCTCCAACAGTCACCGAGTCAAAGTGGATTTCCTCCGACACTCGACCACCTAGCGCCATGGCCATACGGTCCTGGAACTGGGCTTCAGTGGTAATGAATGCATCAGGAGGCAAGTACTGGGCGTATCCAAGAGCAGCCTCTCCGTGAGGAATAATCGATACCTTGACAAGCGGATCCGCGTACTTGAGGAACCAACCGCAGATAGCATGGCCTGCTTCGTGGTATGCAACAACACGACGCTTCTCGGGCAGTAGAACTCTTGACTTGCGCTCCAGCCCAGCAATGACTCGGTCAATAGCCTTCTCAAAGTGCTCCATACCAACAATCGAAGCTCCCTTGCGAGCAGCCACCAGAGCCGCCTCGTTGCAGCAGTTTGCGATATCAGCACCAGCAAATCCAGGTGTCATGGCAGCAAGTTTGCCAGACAGTTGCGTAATCGTCTTGTCGTACTGGATCTTAGCCAGATGCACCTCGAAAATGGCCTTACGTCCATCTAGAGTGGGAACGTCAATGTTGATGTGTCGATCAAATCGGCCTGGACGCAGCAGGGCCTTGTCGAGAACATCAACACGGTTGGTACCAGCAAGAACGACAACATGGTGCTCAGTAGAGTCGAATCCGTCCATCTCCACAAGAAGTTGATTAAGCGTCGCTTCACGCTCGTCGTTGCCGCCACGCATGTTGGCGCCTCCACGCGACTTTCCAATAGCGTCAATCTCGTCAATGAAGATAATGCTAGGAGCCGCTTCCTTAGCCTTCTTGAACAGATCGCGCACTCGGCTAGCTCCAACACCAGTAAACATCTCAATGAACTCGGATCCCGAAACAGAAAAGAACGGAACACCAGCCTCGCCAGCAGTGGCCTTGGCTAGCAGTGTCTTACCAGTACCAGGAGCACCCGACAGAATGGCACCTCGGGGAATCTTGGCTCCTAGAGCCTCGTACTTCTTGGGATCCTTGAGAAACTTGACAAACTCAACAATTTCCTCCTTAGCTTCGTCCATGCCAGCAACGTCGTCAAACTTAACCTTGACGTCCGTCATGCTATTGTACAGGTGGGCTCTGCTTTGTCCCATGCCAAAAATTCCTCCGGGACCACCACCAACTCCGCCGGCACCGCCACGGGCACCGCCTAGAGCGCGACGGTTCATCCATACGAGGAATCCCAGCAGCAGAAATGTGGGGATAAATCCAATAAAAGAAGACAGCATCGATCCCTCCTCAACATATGTAACAGGGATACGGTCGTGGGTCGAGCCACGTTGAGCTTCGTCGAGGTGGCGCTCAAACGACTCTACAGAACCAATGGAGAAGTACACAACCTCACCGCCGGCCTCGGCACCTGTCGTCTCAACACGCACAGTGCTGTTGTTAATGACAGTCAGGCGGCGAACAAGGCCACGATCAAGGTACTGTGTCCGGAACTCCTGCCAGGTCAGCTCGCGGTACTGCTCTCCAGGAGCCATGAGACTAAAGATCATGACACCAGCAAACAGACCAAACATGATCTGGCGAATGGAGAACTTGAACTCAATGGTACGGAAGTTGTCGTAGGGTGATTTATCCGAGTTTCCGGGACCACGAGGACCCTCAGGGCCGCCGGATCCGCCAGAGCCTGCTGAGCCGCCAGACGAGCCATCCGACGATTTGGCAGATTCTTTTGGTGGAGGCTTTGGCTTTGAGGATCTAGAGGCCTTTGTAGCGTTGGGATCAGGTGATTCGGCCTCGTCGTTCTTCTTCTTCGAGTCGGCAAGGCGTTTGCGTTGACGGAGCACTTCACGAAGTGACCGCTTGGGAATAGGCGAAGCCAGTAGCGACGATGTCGAGAAGTAAGCTGAAGGCCGCAGCAATAGCCTTTGCGGCTCACTTGCCCGAGACAGCGCAAGGCGAACTGGCGCCGCCCGGGCCGAGCGCAATGCTACCAGCAGCATTGTCTAGTAAACAGCGGGGGTAAACAGTGATACTGCTTATGAAGAAAGCAATGAGGGAGCTAACACAGGAGGCGAGATGGTCTGGACAAAATGCAGGCGTTACCCGGTGTTCAGGTCTACGGGGCTGATGAGTAGTACGGCTGTGAATACTTGGTCACGTGATGTTAAAGTGTCAAGTGTGACGGGGTCTCGAATATAAGAGATTATATAATAGTACCGTTTCAGAACAGGCTACAACAATACTGAAAAGCGCATTGTTCCAACGTCAATTGAAGAGAATGGATAGTCCTTCGTAGTTGTAAGGGGGAGTACTGGTAGCCTGCTGCTGTTTAGGTTACCGTTTAACGAGAGCAATGGAACGAGTGCTGCAAATCTTAAATGTCTAGGAATCCGAAGACGATGTCATTCAACAAGAACGACTCTCACTAGCATGAAGTCTGGGGGGAAAAAAACCTAGTCAAGCCACCCCATGCTGATGCGGAGGAGCTAGAAACCGCGAGGATCTTCCGCGTGTGTCGGCGATTCCGAGCCACGGCTATACGTCGTATCCGTCGGGTTGCTTCCCAATAGAGCATTCATCTAGTCACCTTGCAGGGAATGATTGACCAATGCCCGATGAGATGCGAGAGTCCCATACATACATCGGCATCAGCAGTTGGTCGTGAATATACGCTGTGGAACAGCTGTCCATTGACTTGTTTCGGATATCCGGCACCGTTAAAGGTTCCGGTATCCCCTCAATCCATACGATAGCTCACCGCGACATACCGCAGCATTTAAATTGTAGATTGAGCCTAGGAGTTGAGACTGCATCTCTAACCATTTTAATAAACAAAGCACGAGCCCCAGCCTACTCTTGGCGCTAAATGATGACTTGTTCTCTGACTAGTCAAGAATGCACAGTGCAGTGCCCCCAAATGCTTAACCCCCGGACTTAAGCTCTTGGGCGGCCGGGGTTACGCCTCTTGGCCATCGGCGACTTCACAAGCGCATCGGACAGCGCCTATATTTCCTAAGCCGACAAGATTGAGAGGCGACACACTCCATTTATAAATCTAAATTCAGGCACATCACTTTATCCTCTACACTATCGCCCACACCTCTCCCAAGTCGTTAGGACTGCCTCGTATAATCAGTCTCTCGTATCCATCCTTCGTCGCCATATACGACACGACTACGTAATTCTCTAGGACCAGACCGGATCTCTCGCCCCCGGTTTGTGTCGGCGCTCCGCTTCTTAGGTAACCACTGCGTGCGTGCGTCATCGCTATCTGTTTCCACCAATATTTCTTCAATACCAAGACTTTTTTTTGGGCGTCCCTCGTTAATTCTCACCTCTTCACTGGTATGAACAAACGACCATGGACGACTTACTCGACTCGGATCATGATGGCCTCGATGGCTCGTTAGACGCTCCAGAGAAGAAGCGCCGGCGGGTGACTCGCGCTTGTGACCACTGTCGCAAGAAGAAGGTCAAATGTGATGGAGCCCGTCCGTTTTGTACAAACTGCAAAAACTGTAATATCCAGTGCGTCTATACCGACATTGAGCGCAAACCATCAGCAGTTCGCAAGCGAAAGTCCCATATTGGCAAACTTGAGAACAGACTTACTCGGATAGAGACGATGCTCGAAAAGCTCATTGGCTCAGGAGCGCTAGCAGGACGTGGTGACAGGGGTGATTCGGACTCGGAAGATGACGATTCGGACGCTATTTCTGCTGATGAGTCTAGTCAGAAACCCGATGGACAAGGACTTAGCGAACGCCTGACTGATGGGCCTTCCGCCGAATGGCAACCTCTCGATGTCGATGTCCCTGTTGGCGAGGCCTACTCAATCAAGCTCGAAACGCAGGTGCAAATAACCCAAGAGTCTGATATGTTTGTCCGTACGCTTTCTAAGGCCAATGGCGAGCTCTACTCGAGTGGCAATATCTTCTCACTCTTCTCCAAAAAGGGCATGAATTGGATTTCGGATAAGCTTGATGATCACACAATTGCTGAGCGAATTGCTGCTCCTTTCATCAGCATCAATACTCTGCAACAGCAGCGACTGCGTATCTTTGCTAGTCCCATGACCAAACCGTACCGTCTGGATCCCCAATTCGTACAAACCTGTCTAGAGGCTTTCGATATGGGTCCTACCTTCTGGAAACTCGTCGTAACGCCTCAAGAAATCAGCGAAATTATGGCTACTGAATTCTCTGGCAATACAGGTCTGCCACCAAATGGGTGGGCCGAGTTATGCCTTATCTACGCCATTGTTAGCCTCGTCACTCCTATTATATTGATTCGCGATGACCTTCGAGAGAAAAGCGGCAAGACTAGAGACGACCTCGATGCCGTCCAAACACAGTGCCTTGCTACAGCGATGTTTTATGCACGCCGGATTGTTATATTGGTTCCAACATCAACCACTTTGCGAGCCATGACTATTCTTCTCATGGCATTCCAGTGCTCAAGTATACCACATCCAGTGATTCACGTTGCTCGTAACACGCTGACGCTGGCAATGGAAATGGGACTGAATCGTAAAGAGAGCTATGCCGGATTGGCCCGCGAAGAGTCCAACCGCCGCAAGTGTATATGGTGGCTCATCTACCTTTTTGCTCACGACGTTGCTCTCAAGGTCGGCAGAGGTCCAGACATTAGCGAGTTTGACTTGACAACCGAATCTCTGGATTTTGAACCAACCGACCCTCGGGAACCTGATTTTCAGTTTCTTATGATCCTAGTCGACTTTTTCCGAATCTCTGGAAGGTGCTACTATAAACTTTTTTCGGCCACTGCCGCGCAAAAGTCTCCACCAGAACTGATGCGTGATGTCAACGACTGTGATCAGGACCTCTTGGCATGGAAAGACGCGCTGCCGGAATACTATCGTCCTGGAAGTGCTTTCTCGTTAGGGGCTTTCAATGTGCGATTCGAGCGCCCAGATGATCAGCAGGAGTTTCACCGCTTGGCAGGTGTTTTATACCTGCATCTTGTATATTATCAGCTAATATCGAGCATCCACCGCCTTGTTGCCTACCACCCTTCGTGGGTGTACTCTCTCATCGATTCTGAAATGGTGAACACTACTTCCTCGAAACACACTTGTGAGACAAAGTCGACGGCGTCAGGTTCCAGTCCAGATGGAAATACGACCCCCAACAGCGGTATACTGCGCACTAACGCTGCGATTCTGTCTATTCACCGCCGATATCCTCGACTTTTCACGTCTCTAGAAATTTGCAGTGAGTCAGCCAGGGCTAGCATTCAGCTGATTCACATGACGCGCCACTGGGGCAAACTGTATCTTTGGGGCTCGCTTTATTTTGCCACGAGCTCTGCAGTGACGCTATTTATCAAGTGTATTGTGAAGCCTATGGACCTTTCAACACAAAAAGATCTTGAACTTCTGCACAGCGTGACGGAGATTTTTGGTGTCGCAGAAGCCAATCAAAACGAAGAGCTCATTCCACACCTCAACGACTTTTGGACAACACTGCACTCGGTGGCTCAAAGCTATGTTGAAAAGGCAGTGGCTAGGTCGCCAAGCTCAACTGGCTCTGTAAGTGGATCCACCCCACTTAATGAACACATGGTACGCAAACTCAACCGGCGCATCAAAAAGGCCGCCAATAATAAAAAGTCAAGTTGGAGTGGAGACAGCCCGACAAACTTGAACGCGGAATTTGAGGGCGGTGGTCATGGCCAGTCTGCCCCTCTTGTGTCGACCGCTAAAACCGAGACAATGCCACCTCCATCTGACGCTTTCCGCTACCCAAGCCCATATCAGCATTCACCAACTGGACAGCAGCCACAAAGCGACCGCCAGTTTGCACAGACTGATCCACACACAGGACCGTTTGCGCCAATGCCTGACTCACTTGATTACCTACTACCGGACCAGACAATGGTTCACAGTTTGTTTCAAATGACGGGAACGCCGTTTTCATGGGACTCGGACTTCGGTATGTTCAACGGTATGCAGTGAGGTACTTTAATTTATCCCATCTCACCTCTCCTAGTATGAATGTTATCTTACGAATTTAAAAGTGTACAAGCAACAGTCTAATCCAGTTCACTATAGAACATAATTAACAATTCACAACGATTTTGAATTGTCCGCTTAGAACTTCTTGCCGAACAGAATCATCTGCAGCTGGTCGTACATGGAGATGACACCGGCACCAGCGACACCACGGATGATGTTGGCAGCGCAACCCTTGAACAGCGAGCGGACACCCTCAGCCTGGACAATCTTGGTGAAAGCATCGAACGACGACTTGTACTTGACGGCCTGGCCAGAGGTCATCATCATACGACGACGGACAGTGTCCAGGGGGTAAGAGGCAGTCGAGGCACCAGTGGTGACGGTCCATCCGAGCAGGAAAGAGGCAAGGAAGTTACCCTCGAGGGAGCCAACAAGGACAACGGGCTTAAGCGAGTCGTAAAGTCCGAAGTACAGACCACGGTAGACAATGATACCAACAACAGAAGGACCGAAACCACGGTAGAGACCGGCAATACCATCAGAAGCAAGAGTCTTACGGTAAACGTCAATGAGACCGTTGAACTCACGGTCACCACCACCCTTGGCAGCCTTAGCATCGTTGGCAAGACGGGTACGGGCGTAGTCGAGCGAGTACACGAAGAGCAGCGAAGTAGCTCCAGCAAGACCACCGGAGGCAAGGTTACCAAAGAACCAAGGCCAGTAACCCTCGTTCTTCTTGAAACCGAACATCTGCTTGAACTTGTCCTTGAAGGCAAAGTTCAGAGCCTGGGTGGGGAAGTAACGAATAACGTTAGCGGTGTTTCCACGCCAGAAGGCAACGATACCCTCCTCGGCGGCGGTACGACGGAAGCACTCGACAATACCGTCGTACTTGCGGGCCAGACGACCCTGCTTAAGCATCTCATCCTGGTTCTGGATGAGCAGCTTAACACGCTCAATGGGGGCAGCGGCGGTCTTGGCAACAGCGGCCGACACACCTCCCATAAGGAAGTCGATCATAAAGTTCTGCACAGTTAGTATACATCCAGGGGGAATTGTGGGGTTGGGGTAGCGCGAATTTCAAGTAGGTAGGCGCGGCTGGCTGCGCGGGTCCGGGGCAAGGGCGGATGGTGAAATCCTGACTGGCCAATCACAGAGTTGCAGCTGGCATCTTTACCGATAGGTGAAATTTCACTGTCCGAGCGTGCTTAACCGTGGTAAACCGTGGTAAACCAGTGGTTTCGGCACGAGCGGAATCAAAACAATGAAATACACATAAGCGTTGATGTCAAGCAGAAACCGTATTGTAAGGACCAGTCACCTGTGTAGACACAAGTTTGCTAAACCCCATATAGACCTGATACGAAACCAACGTCCAAGCAGCAAGAAGTAGCGTAAGAGAACACACTTATCTGTCAAGTTGTCAATAAAAACAGACAGCCCAACAAAGTGATGTGATCTATAGGCACATTCTAATCATCTCTGGCACAGAACGTCCATTTAGCACTGAGCATCCACCAGTAGTAGATACAAAGCCAAATAACCGGTTCAGTACCATTGACAACGAGGACAATAGGCAACGAGACAACCAAACCAAAACCAACCGATGAGTCGGGAATAACAATTGAACTGTCCACGACATATAACGAATCTACAGCCTGTAAAGACCGTCAATCTCGTCAATCATGAATCAGCAGCCAAAAGTGCATTCACAACCATAAAACGCAGCCATTGGCAACAACTAACCGGCTACACCGGTCACCAAAGGGATAACACATACCGATTCGCTCATCTTTGTGTATTAAACAACTGAAAGGATCCGTAAAGAACTTTTCAAGATGGTTGATGGAAGAAGAGAAAAGAGGAAAGGGGAAAATTTTTTATTGTCAATATATATAGATAGCGACGGGCCGCGCAAAAAGCAACGGAGCCAAGGAGAATTCCGGAACCCGCCTGCCCTGGGCGCGCGCTAGCGCGGCCGCTGATTGGTCAAATTCAGTCTTCCAGCCGTTGTGCCGAACCGAAATGCTGCCGTCCACGGAGTCATTTGGGGGTGTCGGTGGGGGGCCGGGCGCGCGGCATTGGGCGCTGCCGACGTTGTTTGCTCTCCTCCGTCGGTTTCCGCTAAACTTTGATATTGTTTTGGTGTATTTGATCATGCGACCACGTCACCGGCCGTTGATACGATTAAGTGCCGAGTCACTAGTGACGGCTCTCCCTGATGCCGCGCCTTGATCACGGCCTCCGAACGGATTAGAGTAATTGCGGTCACTGACTCCTAGCTTCCGTGTAACAACATTGTGAGTAACCTTGGCGAGTATACAGTTGTAAACCCGCATAGCCAGGGGGTGTAACCGTTATTACTCTCATCAGTAGCCGTCTATGAATATTCCGGTAATCTTATAATGCTGAGTGTAAACATCGTGTTTAAGCTAGATAATATATTATCATGAACTGTGTGGCCTAATCTCGGCTAATTCCAAAGCTTGGCTGTGAAAGAATTAATTAGATGGAAGCACCCAGCGGTCTCTTAGGTTGCTGGTATTAAAAAAAAATCGACGAGACGCTCGAAGTACCCCTGAATATGCATGTGGGTTCAGCGCCGAGCGCCAGATGGGAGTTTCGTGGGAGACCCTGCGAGGGCGCGCAGGTTGTCGATGGACTTGAGGGACCGAGGAATTTTGGACGGACTGCCTGTCGAGATGCTGCGCATCGACACCGACGGGCGGATCGTCTTGGGCGCAGCAGAGCTGAGGCTGCGCATAGATGGTGATGCGCGAATGCCCTTAGTGAGAGAGGGAGCCAATTCGGGCAGTTTCTTGAACTGATCATGCGCCTCTGGCTCTCTTTTCATGTGATCTGGGGCTTCGGGTAGCCTGTTGAGCATCTGCTCAACCTGTAGGGGCCGGAGGGACCGCGTTGATGACGAGTGCGAGAGCTTTGGCTTGGAAGGTGACGAAACCACTACGCTATCTGCGTAGATAGTGGGCTCAGCAGTTGACGCTTTAGTAGGTCTCATGAACGACGGCATGCTGCGAAGTGTATGCTTGGTAGGAGCCTTAGTCTCTACTCTCTCAGTTGGAACGTCAACTAGTGTAGTAGGACGCCGCATTGGCTTGACAGGTGGCTTGGTATCAAAGTTGACCGGTACGGAGTCGACCGAGTAAGCCAACGGCTGCCTCGTGTCCATGCGACGAATTGGCTTTGGAACAGCTTTGTGCGCTCTCTCGGGCCCCTCTTCGCACATAGCAGTGAGGCTTGGCAACCTAGAAGACCGCGCAGGCATGCGACTGGCTGCTGCTGCAAACACGCCCGGTCTCTTGACAGGAGATGCTGTTGGAGTACCTGAATGGTCACCGAGCTGAGTCTTGCGTCGCTTTGTAGGGCTACTGAGACTCTCGAGTCTGTCTCCACCCGTACGTTTGCCGTTGTCTTTAGGCTCTGAGTCCTGGGTCTCGGCTTCAGCCTCGGACTCAGGCTCAACAGGGGCTGCTGGTCTGTTGCATCGATACAGGGCCGTGTAGTGCGACGTCACCGAGTCCATCCGTGCAAAGTTGCGCCGGTGGATAGACGAGAACCGCTTATGGCCACGAGGCGTGTGTCGTGGTGAAGCTCGTGCTGCCGCTGTGGCTGCTGCTGCTGTTGCTGCTGAAGAGGAACCCACCGACCTCGGTGCTTGTTTTGTTTGGACGATGGACTTAGCTCGCTCGTTCATCTCGCGGAGCACCTTGTCGTTAACCGTCTCGAATCCGGCAAACGTAAAGGCACTCGACACTTTGAGACTCTCAGAAGGATTTCCGCCGAATGTAAACTGCTCATTGAGCTTTCCAGGCTCGCCAGGGAATGCTCCCGGCATTTTTCTGCTGTCCATAGCCGCTGTGTTGCTTAGCAGAGGACAAGTCGTGTTTCGATGCGTGTATTCAGTCTGTCTGATAGAGTCACTTGGTTCCAGCCTGTTCCTTGACTGTTCCCTGACAATTGGCTTCAACTGCGGGTTCCTCAACACACCGTAGGGATGTTAAGTGGATCTCTGATAAACGTCTTAAATATCTCCTATATAATTCCCAAAACGGAACTAGGTAAATATGCACCTCAGCCGTGTGCGAGACTGTGGGGTATAGGCTTAAAGGACGCTCAAAGTAAAGCTACACAGCCGTGCAGCAGATAATCAATGGAATATAACAATCAAGGCACCGACTATATCCTATCCTCGTCTTTTCACCTACTCAGGAGCAGTACTATGGCTGTCAAATGTCAATGGGGGGCCTACCATCTACCTGGCTCAGCCCTATACCTTCAAGCCGTATATAACTACCGGGTAACTCATCGCTATACCTCGGACTTGCCTCCACCATCGAACCTTCAGATCTCCCCATCACCGGCTCGTCCGCGTGGGTGTCGATTATTTTGCCTCTACTTCCTCGATCCGTTCTATTACCTTGTATATCCGTATTTGCGCTTACACCTCCAGTCATTCCCTATTTGTATTGAGCTGTCTCGTGCCTGCCCAACAGAATCATATATGGAGAAACGGCTCCTCTACCACCGGCGAACGAGTCACGACTCACTTGAGGCCAGCACTGGTGGCTGGCATGAGCCACGACGCGTGCGCCGACCACGTGTCTATATGGCTGTGTTGTCGCTACTGCTTCTGGCCTTGAGTATCTACGCATCTCTAGCTTTGTGGCTCAGCGGCTCGCTGTGGCGTCCGTTTATCTCCGGCATCAAATGGTCACTCGACAAGCCCAACGCGTCGTCTGCTGGTGTCGCCCCCCTGCTCTCTTCACAGACTGCATCACTCGCACCATTACCGGCTAGCTCCGACCCCATGTCGTTCTCGCTAAAGCACATCTACCACCACAACACGGAGAAGTACCCGACGATCCACGCGCGTGTCAACGTCTCGTCGCTTATCAAGGCTGATTCAGCCAACCCCATCGTCGCCCTGCAGCGCTCGCAGTACCCCGGGCACCGTGACGAGTTTTCGACCTCAGCATCGTCCGTGTCATCGTTCTGGGACCAGAAGCTGCCACTGGCTGGCAAACACCAAACGATCCGCCGCGTCGCCGACAACAGTCCCGACTCTATGGAGTCGTACCTCGCATTCTCGCGCACCAAGGCTGCCCGCACCCTGGACTTCGACCTTTCTTTTGACTGGCTCGACGAATTGACCGTCGTGCCCAACGTCACTGACCGCCAAACGGTGCTGACTCTTGCATACATGGCCTCAGATGCCTATGTCGACATCCCCTTCACCGGCGACTGGACTAACGTCAGCGACCCGTGGGACGAATCACTGGGACTCGGGTGGATGCAGGACGGCGTGCGTGGCCATGTGTTTGTCAACGATGACGAGTCCATTGCGGTCATTGCTATCAAAGGCACGTCTGCTGCTATCTTCGACAGTGGCGGAGATACGGCGCCAAATGATAAGATCAACGACAACCTGCTCTTCTCGTGCTGTTGCGCTCGAATCTCATACTTGTGGAACACAGTCTGTGACTGCTATACGGGTGAGTCGTACACTTGCAACCAGGAATGCCTCGAGGAGCAACTGTACAGCGAGGACCGCTACTACCGGGCTGTCCTCGACATCTACCGCAATGTGACGATCGAGTACCCAGATTCCATCATCTGGGTGACTGGCCATTCGCTGGGTGGTGCTCTAGCTGCTCTACTGGGCCGCACCTATGGCTTACCAGCTGTTGGGTTTGAGGCCCCGGGTGAGCTTCTCGCCAGCAGACGTCTGCATCTCCCACAACCCCCTGGTATCCCCGTTTGGGACGACCATATCTGGCATTTCGGCCACACGGCAGACCCTGTCTTTATGGGAGTTTGCAATGGCGCCGGCTCAACGTGCTGGATAGGAGGTTATGCCATGGAAACCCAGTGCCACAGCGGATTGCAGTGTGTGTACGATGTCGTCGACGACAAGGGCTGGCATGTCTCACTTGTTAACCACCGCATACATGTCGTAATCGACGATGTCATCCTAGCGTACAATAACACTCCTGTGTGTGAAGTGCCTCCACCCTGCCAAGACTGCTTCAATTGGAAGTTCGTGTCGCCTAGCGTTCCCGATCCTGAGAAGCCATCCACCACCAAGGAACCTGTCCCTTCAAAGACAAAGGAACCTGACGATGACGAGCCTCCACAGAAGTGTCTTCGACGCTCGTGGTACGGCCGATGTCTTGAATGGGGGGACGACGGTGACGATCCCGTTTCGTCCGATCTGCGAGCCACTGGTGTTTAATGGTCATCCCCCCACCGCGACTGTCTCCTGTCTTATATTTATTATTAGTTGGATCATTCCAGCTTCAGTTATCTATCATCCATGCATTATATTTTTTTGTCTATGAGCTTTGTTCCTGTTTCGATCTGTAGCTTCCGTTCCTCACTACTGCAGCCGTGTGTCATGACACTTTGAATGATGCATCTCGACTTGACTACCATCCTGACATGAACTCGTCTCAGGGGTGTAGTCGCGACACGCCCAGTCCACCTGTAGACGACGATCGCAATGGTCGAGCAGTCGGACGCGGCGACAATGACGTGTTTATACCGAGCTCTAGTAGCCCCTTAGCAGCCCCAAACCTCGTGCACAGATGGAACTGCCAGCACTCGGTGATGAGTCTTGCATACGGAGACGGACACATCATTGCAGGAACAGAGAGTGGAGAGATCCTCGTATTTGATCTTGACACATACCAGCTACAACACACAGTGCGAGCCCACGAGGGAAGTGTATACTGTCTTATTCTCAACCCCGAGTCATCGACTCTTATCTCGGGATCAAGCGACTCGCTCATCAAAGTGTGGAGCACTACAACGTGGTCCGAAGTGTACAAGATCTACTCAGTTTACGATATCGGCGATATTCTCAGTCTGGCATGGGCTCCAGGACACGATACCCTTTACTTTGGTTGCCAAAACGCCAGTATCCAATGGATCCAGCTGCCTAAGGAAGCCGACAAAGTTCCGATGATGGACCCGAGCGGCCTCCCCGCCCACCGATTCGACAAGTTCTTTGACTCAATGGGTCCTGGAGGCCGTCTGGCGCCTCAGCAAAACGCTGCTCGCATGGCTTCTTCACGGCGAACCCAGTCGCCCATGTCGCAAGCAAGCAGCTCCCGCAACAGTGTCCACGTAGCCGACCCTGACTCTGAAGAGTCACCTATGGCCCTTTTAGAGGTTCTTCCTAGCAATGTTGTGCGATTTGCCCATAATGGTTACGTGCATTCCATGATCATTACTAAGTTTTCGACGAGCTGCAATGATCCACAGGAAGTGCTTGTATCAGGTTCTGGAGATGGTACCGTCAAAGTATGGTCTCTTGGAAACACCTCAATAATACCTATCCGCAGCCTCGAGCTAGATAGCAGCGTTATGTCGCTGGCACGTGGATCGACTGCTGACTCGTTTGTTTACTGCGGCCTCAGCAATGGTCAACTTGTCATGTACGACATGGACACCTCACAAGTGCTCCGTGTTGATAACAGCGACTCAGAAGATGTCATTTCAGTGTCGGTAGTCGACGACTGTGTCTTCAAGACCTTTTCAGGAACAGTTCAGAAGTGGGATCCCACCAGTTACTCACGCTGTGAATGGAAAGCACACGATGGTCTGGCGCTAGTACTCACTCCTGCCCTGCATAATGGGCGCCGCGTTCTCATTAGTGGAGGAAACGATTCAACAATAGGTGTATGGGACATCTCCCCGCTGTTGAGTCGCCGTCCAGTACCGGTATCTGCACCTACAAATAGCATACGGTCGGGACAAGCGGGAAGCAGGCGCGGGAGTACTGTGGTGGCCCTTGACAACGACCACATGATCCGTGCCTTGACAGAGTTTGTCTCTTACAAGACCGTTTCAGGAGTATCCCGATACTGGAGCGACTGTCGCAGATGTGCTACTTATTTGCGCAGTCTCCTTGAGCATTTCGGCGCGCAGTCTTCGCTACTGCCCGTCGAGCCCGACCGAAACCCAATTGTGTACGCCCATTTTAAAGGTAACTCGGAAGGAACTAAAAAGCGTATTCTTTTCTACGGCCACTACGACGTTATCGCTGCTCATCAAACTGACAAGTGGGACACAGATCCCTTCCTGTTAACGGCAAAAGATGGATATATGTACGGACGTGGAGTGTCAGATAACAAGGGTCCTATTCTCGCCGCTATATTTGCAGTAGCAGAGTTATTCCAATCGGGAAGACTTGAAAATGATGTTGTGTTCATCATTGAGGGAGAAGAGGAATCAGGAAGCGTTGGATTCCTTTCAGCTCTCGAGAAACACCAAAGCCTGATTGGTGATATTGACTGGGTACTGCTAAGTAACTCGTACTGGCTGGATGACAATACGCCATGTCTCAACTATGGTCTTCGTGGAATCATTAACGCTACCATTAAGATAGACAGCGGCTTGCCCGATCTGCATTCTGGAGTTCATGGAGGTGTTTTCCGAGAGCCGACCATGGACATGATCAGCGTTTTGTCCATGCTGCGCTCAGATTCAGGCGAAATCCTTGTTTCTAAGTTTTACGACTCAGTGAGACCTGTCAGCCCTGACGAAGAGCAGCTGTATGAAGCAATCATGCGTGCACCTGGCATCACGCACACCAAAGAGACTCTCATGAAACGCTGGAGATACCCGTCTTTGACTATTCACGGTATCAACGTTAGCGGACCTGGAAACACCACCGTTATTCCGGCTAACGTGGAAGCCAGTATTTCATTTCGCATTGTTCCTGATCAGGATATCGATGTTATCCGATCCACGGTCAAAACACACATTGAGGAGTCATTTGCTTCACTCAAGTCGGACAATAAGCTGACTGTGGAGTTTGGCAACGAAGCCGAGCCTTGGCTCGGTGATCCCCATAACGAAGCCTTCAACATACTCAGCAATGCTATCAGCGACGAATGGAACTGTGGAGATCCACTGTTCATTCGTGAGGGTGGTTCGATCCCTGTGGTTCGATGTCTTGAAAAGCATTTCAATGCGTCGGCAGCCCAACTGCCGTGCGGTCAGGCAAGTGATGGTGCCCACCTCAACAATGAACGCCTTCGTATCCTTAATTTCTTCAAAACTCGAACCGTCCTGTCGCGCTTCTTCCAGGAGTTATCGTAAGGCTACCATATCTGTTTTGTTACGGCTTTTCCAGTTTCGTCGCTGTACTCGACAAATGTACTGGAGAACTTGGGCGTTGCTTGTGAGTGGTTGAGGCTCTGTGAAGCACGGAACCGTACAACGCAGTCGTGAATATGTGCAGTTCTTTTGCAAGACGTGTTAGCTGATTTCACATGCACACGGCCATCGACTACAGCTTCATAGAACGAAGGCCTTTGGCCATCCATTGGCAGTCTCGAGTTGACGATGGATCCTTCGGCAAGTTCGTTTTGATCGGGAGTATCTGAACCTGACGGGAACAGATTGTCAAACCCGGTAGATGAAAAAGGACGGGATGTGAGGGAGAATTTGAGTGGAGTTTCCACCATTATGCCTTTTATTCCTGGTCCCGAGGTTCGGCTTTGTTAGAATATTCAATTTGCATCTCTCTGCATCCACTCACACGTAGATATCGAAGCTATCAGCTTCATCACCCGGAATCTCCAGGGCTACTCCCATTAGAGTTATCATTTCCTCGTCTACAGAAAGTCTAGAGAGAAGCTTTTCCTTGACGTGGTCTCTGTTAGAATTACTAGTCGCAAACCAAATGGTTCTGATACTCACCGAGAAAGGCATCTTTGTCGAGCTCAGACTTAAACGGAGGACGTTTCTTTGAACATAGCCATAGAGGGATGAAGACTGTTTCATTGCAACCGTACAGCTTGTACGCTGTGTAAGCAACAACACCAGATAGTGTTGCTGCCAGTAAGCCAATCGAAAAGGCAAAGCTTGGAGCTGAGTCCCGCTGAGAGCTGATGCCAACACGGATGGGTTCGCGACTGAGAATCGGACTGTGATGTATACTCCGAGATGAACATCGCATTGAAGCATTTAGTCGGCTATAAGATAAAGGTGGGCTGTTGGTATGCCAAGTATTAGAAGACTTAGAGCCAAGCCGCTGTAATAAACCGTCACAAGTGCAACACAACTGCCGACTAAAGAATCGTGTGGAGAGCGGTGCATCCGGATAAAGAGGCCGCTTGTGGGCACGGATCGCCGCCGGAACCAATCGCATTGCCGTTACGGGTGGTGCAATTCCGTGTATCCGAGTTTATCTTGTTCGCAGTCGCTCGTAAACCCGACTAAAGTTAATGGCGAGAAACAAAGTTGAAGGGTTGCTGATGGTTAGTTAGTTACACCTTACGGAACCTGGGGTTACCCTAGCCTTTATCTAATCGGGGTGCCTATAGGGGTCCAACTCTTCTTCCTAATGATAAAGGTCAATAGACGGGCTAGTTTTTGAAATATCACATCGTCATAGTATGTGTTTCATATCATTATGTGTGCGTGTCGCCTGTATGTGGATCATTGGTTGCGTAGAGACCCTACTGCAGAGAGTCGTTCCGTCAGTTCTCCTGGGACCAGTCTCCAATGGAGAAATGTGGTTTGAGGCCCTTTTTAGAGTCGGCATATCCTCCACCGCCTCCACCGATAACTCTCTTGTACGATTTCTGATCGAGATCATCGGTTCCAAACAACGACGAGTACGGAGATGCGTAATTCGATTGTCTGTGCGACCGCGTAGCCTCTTGTAGTGGAGCTGACCGAGATGCTAGGCTAGCCGAGGGCTTAGAGTCTGACGGAACTGGAGCGTCTGGGAGGCATTGTGATGGCTTCGGCGCCTGCTGGCTGACATTGGTTTCAGCAGGCTGTGCTTCATGGCTTGCACCTACTTCGGGAACGGCAGTCGCGGGTTCTCGGACTGGCGCTGATACTCCTGTAGACGGTACAGTAACAGTTGATGAGTTATTCGTGGCAGTCGTAGATTTTGCAACTGTTCTTGACAACTCCTGAGTTTCCACAGCCTTGACCTGGTCTTCTCCTTTGTAAATGGGCCAGGCATTACCTCGGCTACCAATAACATTGAGCTGTTTTAGAACAGTTCCCTGGTCCCACATGTAACGAATGGAGCTGATCTTAGGTGCTCCACTTGCACTGTCGAAGTCGACAAGGTGAACGAGCAGAATAGTGGCCTTCTCGTCGGCAATGAATCCGCTGCTGAGTCCAGGTACGAGGGCACTTGATCCGGCGGTGAACTCGAGGCGAGTCTCTGTCTCCACGACTAGAGAGCTTCCAAAGCTCCGAACGCTAAGTATTCTGTCATTGTACGATACTTCGCGAGATTCTTTGGTACGATGGGCCAGGATGTCGGCAGATCCGTCGAATCGAACCCCTGAAGCGACATAGACGAGAGAACAGGAGTCGGCGAGGTGCTCCGCTCGTGCACTCTGTCGGAATGCTCTGTATATACTGGCGAGGTCCTGATCTGTCATTGCAATCGCTATATCAAAAAATCTAAAATGTTGTTTCTGATATTTGCGAACCAGCGCTGGTTTGTATTGATTGTTTATAGTATCGCGGTAGATACCCTACCCGCGAATTTACGCGGCTCTTCGCGCTCAGCGAAAGACATCTCTATCAGATTCCTGACTTTTTTATCTTTTCTATAACTGGATTCGAGAATAAGGCTTCCTTGTTTATATTACACTGTTAGTTAAGTTATTTACTGCCATTCGCCTTTCGCTGCTTAAATCAACTGTATTTCATATTAGACTGTCCCGATAGTCTACAATGAACCGATTATCAATGCAATGAGCACAATGGTGAGTATTCTCAATGGTCAATTCTGACCCAATCGCATTAAAAGTTCCTTAGAAATCATCATCGTCTGCCCAGTTGATATCTCCAGCCTCTATACGTGCTTTTTCTTCCTCGAAGAATTTGAGAGCAGCGGCCTTGCGCTCCTCTTGTGAGACCTGCGACGTCTTCTCGGCTGGCTTGTTAGGAGTTTTCCGATCAGCTGAAGCAGACGACTTCGACGCATTACGCTGTTCTCGTGGCTCGGATCGCTTGAGGCTTGCTGGGGTTTGTTTTGCTGGAGGTTGTTCAGGTTCATCAGATCGTCGCCAAGCCGGTTGGTTCGTCTGAAGTTTCTTCAGTCTATTGCGCTCACGTTCAGCAGCATGGCTGCTAACTTCGGATGCCTTCTTAGAAGGCGAGTCGTGTGCTTTTCGTGACCGCGAATCTGCAACGGAAGACCAGCTTCCGGAGCTTGTGTCGCTAAGAGCACTGCCAGGACGTCCCCAGCCCCTCGAAGACTTGTTGGATGTGGGACTTCGCGGCGAACGGTCTGAAGCAAGTGGAGAGGAGCTTGGCATCGAATCTGTTTCATGCTTCGAGCCCACATCGATCCGTAATGCAAGATCACCAAGACCGTTGTCGTGAGAACGTGATGCAGACGACCGGCGCTGAGACTTCCCTTCTCGTGAGGTCACATCTCTGGAATTCTTTGTAGGGGTTCTAACAGTTTCTTCATGTGTATCTTCACTACGCTTTTGAGGGCTTGCCCTGTTTCGCCTTTTTTCTCGACCGTTGTCGTTGTGACGAGTGTCTGACTTGTCTTTTGGCTGGGTGGCTGGGTTGTCGGTGTCAGTGCTCATCTCAGAAGCCCATCGTGACGCTTCTAATCCGTGGGATGACTTGAGTTTGTCTCCATTCCGTGTCTTTGACGGCGACATGTCACTGTGCGTTTTCGACGTCGTAGCCTCTCCTGTAGGCTTATGTTCAGCCATTGACTTCGAGTGACGCCGGGGTCGAGTGCCTGGGGTACCTTTCGGTTTCACGGGATCCGCAGCACTACTGTCATCATCTGCCCATTTGGACGGTAGCTTTGTTGTACCGACCTGAATTTCCTCGAGTTAGAACCATAGTACCCATTGCACACCAGTTATACTAACCATAGCAAAAAAATCTTTGTGCTCTCTGAGCTACAAGCAAAAGATCAAGCAGGAGACCACGAACTTGGCAGAATCCGGTTATATCATTCAGCGAATTATAGCGCGTATTGTTCCAAAGCAAAATCGAAGACGACAGCCACCAAAAATCAAAATTTGTTAACAAGTCAAATGCTAAGATAAGATAGGCAGATTATTCTAATGTCGGCGGCTTGCTTCGATGCAGGATGAGTATAGGGTTAGGTCATATACTGGAAACAAACGGTCAGGTCCTATATATGAAGGGGACAATCATCCACTTTTCCTCTTCTCTTTACATTAAACATGGTACAACCATATGTGTCACAGTAGCTGTGTCGTGACATAAATAGCCAGTCGGTACATGTCATTGACGCGGTCTACCACAATTAGAACGCATTGGGACAGTGTACAGCACGGAGCTAAGCATAATCACATGCGCCCATATCACAGGCGCCCCTTATTGGATAAGTCAGTCTTGAAGTAGAACTCTTCAATTATAGGTACAAACTTCTACCTCCACTTGAAGCAGTTCAATGCCAGAGGCATGCCATTTTAACTTACTTTTTCACTTAACGTACCTTATCTGGGTTTGGTTCATGATCCGCGTTCCCTTAGTGACAGTACTCTCATCGACAAGCCACAAGCAAACCTATATCTTGCTACTAGTTCGGGCACTTGGAGATAGTGCAACTTGTCACTAAATAATGCAATTCATTGTACGATAAATATAAATATTAGATGGATAAAATGGGTTGTTAGATGGCCAGAGCGACAGACTGCTCTTTCCACATCTCTTTGAGACCGCGACGCTTCTCGAGCATCTCCTTCCACGCAGCATCGTCTTCCTCGTCGTCATCATCTTCAGGCTCAGCATTAACCTGGCGAAGGGGAGACGCGGTACGTCCCGCGCCGCCAAATTGACCCACAGACTCAGTTGGCGGGCTGTAGTACTTACGGTTCATGTCAGCAGAGTGGTCCGAGATGGCTAGTGAACGAACCGACTGAGGGCGCATGCCGTAGGGGGACATAGGCGCCACCATAGGCTGACGCATATCGGCAAAAGTCGAAAACGACTTGCGCATGCCCTGAGGAGCAGGTCCCATCGACATGGACGGTGCCAGCTGGGGGCTCGGCACAGTCTGCATCTGGTGAAGCATCTGCATCTGCATGCTCATGACCTGCTGCAACTGCTGCTGGATCTCTGACGTCGACGCTGATGGCTCTGCAGGAGGTGCAACGTTCGTCATTGAGGGCTCATAGTTGGACATGGCACCCATCAACGTCGAGGCACGCTGGCCATTCAGCATGTTGCCCATCGAGCGGCGCTTTAGGCGAGCCTCTTCCTCACGGGCGATCTCACCAATGAGACCGCGGTTCATAGTCTGCATCGGGTTGTTGAAGACACCGGGTAGAGGTGGTCGGCCAGCGCCCGCATTGGGGCTCATCTGAGGAAGGTGGTCAACAAGGGCACCCGGTACACCAGAAGCGTATGCGGAGCGCAGCGAGGTCGTTTCGGGATCGGCAGGAAGGAATGCAGGTGAGCGAGCGTCGGGTTGTGAGGTGCCGTTCTGGGGAGGACGCAAGGGTCCTGTAGGAAATCCGTGTGCCTTAAGAATACCCAGCGGCACATCGTCATACTCGTCGTTGTCTTCATCGTCATCAAGTAAGTTGTTAACCGAAGGGTCGTAAGGAGCAGCAGTAGCAGCCATACCGGCCAAGTTACCAGAAGACCCCGTTCGCGACGCAGCAAACGCAGCCAGAGTGCCCGAAGATTGTGAAGAGGCAATCTTGGTCATCTTCTGACGGTACACGGACAGATGAGCATCTTGCTTGAGGCGCATGCGCATGCTCTGCTTCTTCTGGTCTTCATCGTCGGCGAGATACTTGCGTGAGCCCTCCTCCTTGGTCTCATCGTCTTCAACGTCTGAGCCTTCTTCGTCAGACGGTACATCCTGAGCCATGGTTGATAGGCCAATGACCGACTGTCGGTAATTATCGAACTGCGACTTGGTCATGACCTTGGCCGAAGCATTGGGGAGCATCAGAGAGCGTGGGCGCTCCGAGGGACGACGCACCAGGGATGACGCTCCGCCGCCAATAGTGCCGGCGGGTGCGGCAGCAGAGGCTTGGGGCAACAGGCCTTCAATCTCGAAATCCTCATCGTCCTCGTCGTCCTCGGTGACACTCTTTTGGGGCGACGCCGTCGGATCCTCTGAGAACACGAGCTTTTTGGAGAACGTCATTGACGAGCGGTTCTGAAGGCGCGGGGCCGGCTTCGAGGGTGAGGCCAGCGACTTTCCTGTCGAGGCGGGAGGAGGGGTATACGACTGCGGGGCAGTGGCCGGTGACGAACCGTATTCGGCAGGTGAATAGTTGGAGGAGCCTTGTCCTACAGGCGTGTACGCCGTGGTGAACAGGTTCTTAACCCGCGTGGCCAGCGGTTGGGTGGAAGCAGGCTCCGAGGCCATGTCTGGGTCGGCGTTCATGAGGCCAAGACCCGACAGGCGGTTACTGTTGTTGTTATTATTGGCAGTGGCACCACGCGCATACAGGTCGTCGTCATCGTAGTCTGAGTCGCCAGCAGAAGCAAAGTCTTCGGGGTGGAAGTTTCCGGCCTCGCTGATGTACTTGTGGGCGAGCTGGATGTCCAGCATGTGGCCGTCGTCTTCGTGTGCGGTCGTAATACCACGACGGTCGTCTGAGATGGACGTCGAAGCCGAGGCAAACGACATACGAGTTTCCGGGCTGTTGGACGAATCAAAGCCGTCCGAAGTGCCGAGCATAACGGGACTTGGCTGGATGGAGTCCGGAGAGGCGGCGCGTGAGCTGAGAGTCAGGCGGTGGGGTTCAGAGGCAGCGAAGTCAAAGCCAGGCGGGTCAAGGGCCTTTGATGGCTCGGAATCCAACGCCACGGGGTTCATTTTGGTGTTTGAGGCGCGTCGGCCCACGGAAATGCGGTTACCGAGACCCATCATGAGTTTCTTGGGTTTTGCCAGGGGAGGAGACGACTGGCCAGCCATGGTGGTGGAGTGGACAGGACCAAAAAAAACAGACAAAACACTGGAATTGGGCTGTGAAAGAGCCTAAAAAAACGAAGAAAAGAACAACCAGTGAGGGGGCAAGGACAAAAGTTATAGTGGTGCGTCCAACAAGACTTGAAATAGACACAACAGGAGAAAAGCGAATGGAAAGACCCCCAAAAAACTGCCCGGTGAAGGTGGTAAAAAGGTAGGTTGATTTTAAGGGTTGATGCTATTATTAAAGGGCGCCTGAGCAGAGCGATCTGGCAGACCTAGCCCTGGGAGGGTAGAGTGGGTCAGCAGGAATGGAAAAGCGGTGGACGGGGAGTCGGGAGTGCGAGGGCACACAGTAGACACGAGTGCTAGTAGACGGCAGCTTCACGAGTCCAATTGTATGGCGGTCGGCACGTTCGTGGCCTCATCCCGTGCACCTGCCTTGTACCTGAGAGTCCGTGCGCGCAGACTGCAGCGGTTAGGGCCGATCTTCAGGGATGTTTGGCAGTTCCCGGATTGGGAGCACAATAATTACGACGGAGGGAGCGCGGGGAAAACGAATGACGTCGGACAAGTGGGGTGAAGCACTGGGATTAATGGAGACGTGGGGTTACGAGGGGTATCGATGGGGGCTAAATGTCCAGACAAAGACCGGCGGAGGATGCACCGAAGACGGTATTGACGCCTCGGAGCTTAATGAGGATGGATCGAGGTAGGGGTGAGGCAGAAGCAGTAAGAGGACAAAGCCAAAAATGGGAGACGACGAGAGCTGAAATGTACGGCCAGGCATAGGAGGGAAAGGAATGATTAGCAGCGACTTGATGGTTGACTACTGCTTGTCGTCATTGTTGTATTCTGCCTGTTTTTGTTGTTCTTTTCAGTGTGCTGGCTTGTCTGCGCGACTCGTTGGCTGCTCCTATGAGCATGTGCTTGCATAAGTGCATATGCCCTGATGGGTATGTGTCAGTGAGGGTAGTAAGTAGGTGTAAGTAGTAGGTGTAAGGGAAGGATTTGATGTGCGCATTGAAAGAGTAGGTGATGCCATAGGGGTTGTTTGAGGCTGTTATTCTTCGCTGGCTGCTGGTGAAATTGGCTCTATTTGAGAGATGTTGGGCTTTGTTATACTGCGCGGTATGCTGTACTAGAACGCCAGGAGACATACACCAGCTATTCAACCTGTGTAGGAAGTAGCCTTCGCTGTAATACTCTAACGCAATACTAAAAGGGCGCATGAGTAGGTAAGTGCAGCATACGCCTGTGTAATCAATAGATACTCACGTATACGCTCACCTAATTCATTCAGCCAGTCAGTCAGTCAGTCAGCTAGTCATCCTCTACATCAATTCACTTGTACAGTCACGAAGTTGATCTCTCACTACTTCACGCCATCACTACTAGCGAACCAGCAACATGAGCCAATGACACCAAGAACCTGCAATGCATAGTCTTGCACACATCACTTGATACACGATGTGTTACACTACACTTTTAAACCAAGAACATAGACGAGAATGTCAACTATCCATTGTATGCTACAGACTATGGTAACCTGCGACGACAGCAACGCACAGACCCATCAGAGTATAATTTACACAGTCATGCGTGTGGAATAAAACAATAATGACAAAACAAAATGTCTGTTTCGTCAATCCCTGTTTGGTCTATCATACTGTACAGGTGGATATGCTGAACCCCGCTTTCTGTGAAGTGGTTGCGCATGTTCGGTTACCCTTAAAACGGAGATATCGTATTAACAAGAATCTACCACGGTATGGTAACCGCCTGCGCAGTCAGGTGGCCGATAGTTCAGCAGGCCAGCGCATACACCGAGCCGATATCAGCAGCTTGCCAAGTGCCGAGCTTATTCTGACAGCCGACGTCTAACTGGGCAAAGTTGATGGTCCTACAATGGGGCATCGAGCCCAGGACCTTCTCCACCTTGCAATCAGCTGGCTCAACCGCTATCAGCAGCACAGCAACTACAATGGCGGACGGGCCGACAAATACGAGTACCCTGCGCTAGTGCCAGCATCTGCACTTGCTTAGTCCTCGACTTGGCTAGCGGGGGCCTTACAGCAGTGGGCCCCGTTTACATCCCCGCAAGTAACCCCGGTCAAAATGACCCCTCATTCAACTGAGCTGACGCCGTTAACCCCTCAGATGGACTGCGTAGAAGCCCCGCCCACCGTATGACATTTCACCCTGACATTCCTATGACTAGAAAGCTTATTTTGCAGCTTGGCCTGCTGCTGCCGACGCACACCTGGGCTTGTTGCGGGTTGGGTTCAGATAGCCACTGCCCCCCCTCCCCTATCGCTGCACTATGCTTATCAGGGACCACTGGGCCGGACGAGTAGCCCATGACGGCCGAACCTAGTTATTCCGAGCAGGCAGGCAATATACGAAAACGGCAGTGGGCCCGGGCAGTAGCGTGAGTAAAGAGCCCAAGTCGGCCGATAGCGGTAAAACACAATAGCCGCCGCCATCAAGCCGCCCAAGCGGGCCGAGCAAGATTGGGCTAACCCGAGAACAGCTCATTCTCACCGATGGGCTTCCATGGCAACTGCATGGAAGCCGGACATGGGCAGGGGTTGCTAGCGCGAGCCCCGTAAATCGACTGTTCTCTAGCCA
This sequence comes from Sugiyamaella boreocaroliniensis, assembly GCA_030575195.1. Lineage (NCBI taxonomy): Eukaryota > Fungi > Ascomycota > Dipodascomycetes > Dipodascales > Trichomonascaceae > Sugiyamaella > Sugiyamaella boreocaroliniensis. Next base: position 719,915 of record JAJMIE010000002.1, on the reverse strand, counting down.
GCAGCAGCCTCACTCGCTTTCCTCGCATCTTGGCTCTCCCGTCTCGCTGATCACACGATGCAGCACACTGTGCGTGCCGACGCCTACGCTGTGCCAAGCAGTGCACAGTGCGGGTTGGTTGGGCGGAGATACCGCGGGAGGGAACCTCTGATGTCGCTGCTCAACATATCCAAAACTTTTTCCGCTCCTTGAACCCCTAGCCACCTATTGCCGAACAAAATTTTTCACTTCTTCTTCTGTAAATGTGCCCCTTGACGCTAAGGCCTATATGGGACTCGGTGCGCACGCGATGACGGGTTCTTTTTTTATTTTTATTTTCTGGGTGGTTGCCCTGCTGGCCTAGCCCCTCCCTCGTCTCTCGCGTGCCTGCCTTTTGCAACACCAGATACATGCAGATTATTCCGGGTCGCCTCCCTAAACTGGCACTCGCAGTGTGTTTCATGTGCTCCGCATGGTGCGCGCTGATACCGCTGGCCCACATCAGCAAATGGGAGATGCCAGATAGTCGTGGGAGCCCCGACGAGCAAAAAGCAACCCGTTACCGCATTAGTCGCACGACCGACGTGCAGATGTCCCTAGACACTAGGATGGGGGATGCAGATCCCGCGATAGTCTACGGCACCAGGGCATACGTGCGCATTCCCGCCAATAGCAGAGCGCCGTGGGCCTTGGCATGTGCGGCGAGGGCTGCTCCCAGTTTGCCCTAATGACGCAGCCATGCCTAGAGGGGCACCGTTGCTGTTACTGTACAGCGCGTAGCTGGCCCCAGGGCTGGGCCAATGGTGGCCCGTTACGCACCCAAACCTTAATCCCTCTTATCTACCGCCTCCCCCTCTCTGATCTTCGTGGGCGCTGCTGCTCATTGGCCACAGCGCCACTTGCGCCCGCCCCTGATTGGCCAGCCTCACACCAGCCCCTTCTGGTTTAACCTACTGTACCTAGACAGCAGATGCTTCCGCCGAGGCTGACAGACGGAGATGAGACCGCGATCTAGAGACTAGGGAACTATGAACCTCGCTGTTTTTGATCTATCAACTTTGTTAAAATTTATAGTCACCTGCTGTACCCCTCTCCACCCCTACTGGGCTCTCACCTCTTCAACCCCGCTTCCTTCCTCACTCCACCCACCACCTCTTCCCCCTCATCGGCTTCCCGCCTGAATGCCGGGCGCGGGGTTTAAGTCCAACTGGCGCAGCCTCCTGCAGCCTTGAGCTCCTTTCGGCTCTCAACGGGCCCGATCGGCGCCCAGGGCTAGGTCCTAGTTGCTCCGGGAATTACCTCCGCGCGGAGCTGATTCTAGTCCGTCTATCCCCACACCAAAGCTCGGATATAGCCTATCCCCGATACGACCCTATCTGAGAGTGCCTAGTACCTACGACGTTAATCGTCTCTAGTTGGTACGCTCCTTTCCTTTCTTCTTCCCTCCGCCTCGCCTCATCCCCCCTGTCACCCTACTCGCCGCTTTCCCTCCGCACATCCAGCCACCCTTACCTCTTCTTGCCGGTATCGCAAAAACAAACTCTGCCAAAACAAGCAACGAACGCACAGTCGTGTCTGCTATCTGGTCCCAAAAAGCTACTCAGCAGCATGTATAGGCGACTAAAAGGAAGTCGGCCAACTGATTGTAGATCCTACGTTCTAGATTTGCCGACTATAAAAAGGCCCACATCTGCTCACCCCTGTCGAAGTTTCTTTCTTCTCGACGTCTTCCGCATCGCCTGCTTCCCAGCTATCAAAAAATGTCGTCGGTCGATATCGAAAAGAACCCCGTTGGAGTCGTTGGCGAGAAGTCGACTCCTTCTCCGCCTGATAGCGCCCACGGTGTCATCTCCCATGAGCGCCCTGGTGCTATCCGTCGCTTCATGGATGGCTTCAAGCCCATGGAGCTCGAGGATATCGACACCACCGGTCTCACTCCCCTGCAGGTTGCTGCTCTGAAGACCGCTAACTCGCCTCTCAAGCGTGGTCTCAAGGGTCGTCATCTGCAGATGATTGCTATCGGAGGTTCCATCGGTTCTGGTCTCTTTGTCGGTTCCGGTGGTGCTCTTGCCACTGGTGGTCCCGCCGGTATTCTTATTGCCTACATCCTTATCGGTGTCATGCTTTTCTGCACTGTCCACGCTCTTGGTGAACTGGCCGTCCGTTTCCCTGTTTCTGGTGCTTTTTCGACTTACTCCACTCGTTTTGTCGACCCCTCATGGGGTTTCGCCATGGGCTGGAACTACGCTCTTCAGTGGCTTGTCGTTTTCCCTCTTGAGCTGGTCGCTGCTTCCCTGACTATCGAGTACTGGCGTAAGCCCAACGGTACAGGCGCTGCTTCGGTTAACCCCGACGCCTGGGTCTGTATCTTCTTTGTTGTCGTTGTGGCCATTAACATTTTTGGTGTCCGTGGATACGGAGAGGCCGAGTTTGTTTTCTCTTTCATCAAGGTCGTCGCCGTCACTGGTTTCATCATTCTTGGAATCGTCCTCGCCGCTGGCGGTGGCCCCTCCCACCACTACCTCGGAGGTCACTACTGGCACACGCCCGGTGCGTTTGCTAGCGGTGCCAAGGGAGTCATCACTTCGTTTGTCAATGCTGCTTTTGCCTTTGCTGGTACTGAGCTTGTCGGTCTTGCTGCTGCCGAGACCGCCAACCCTCGCAAGGTCCTGCCCTCGGCCACCAAGCAGGTATTCTGGCGTATCACCCTCTTCTACGTTATCTCGCTGACTCTGGTTGGTCTGCTGGTGCCTTACAACGACCCTCGTCTTCTGAGTGGAACCTCGTCGGTCGATGCCACCGCCTCGCCCTTCGTCATTGCCATTAAGAACGCCGGTATCTCGGGTCTCCCCAGTGTCATCAACGTTGTCATTCTGATTTCCGTACTGTCCGTCGGTAACTCGGCTGTCTTTGGCTGCTCCCGTACTCTGGCTGCTCTGGCTGCCCAGGGAATGGCCCCCAAGTTCCTCGGCTACATTGATCGTCAGGGTCGTCCTCTGTGGGCTGTTATGGTTACTCTCACCTTTGGTCTGCTGTGTTTCCTTGCTGGTTCGAGCAAGGAGGGTGAGGTCTTTGACTGGCTGCTCTCTTTCTCAGGAATGTCTAGTCTGTTCACGTGGGGATCCATTTGCCTGTGTCACCTGCGATTCCGTCGCGCCATGACCGTCCAGGGCGTCCCCAAGACTGAGCTCACCTTCACCGCTGGTCCCGATATCTGGGGTTCGTGGTTTGGTTTCATCGTCAACTTCACTATTATCATCCTGCAGTTCTGGACTGCTCTGTGGCCCATTGGAGGTTCTCCTAACGCCTCGGACTTCTTCCAGGTTTACCTGTCTGTCCCCATTGTCCTGGCTATGTACTTTGGACACAAGATCTGGTACCGTACCTCTCTGTTCGTCCGCGCCCGTGACATGGATATCTTCACTGGTGTTCGCGAGGTTGACCGTGACCTACTGCGCCAGGAGGTCGAGGAGGAGAAGGCCGAGCTTGCCTCCAAGGGCTTTATGTTCCGTGTGTACAAGTTCTGGTGTTAAACCCACCGCTCTTGTGTACATGAGTCTGTTAGTTTTTGTTTAGTTTACGCAAAAAGTGTAATGTTTCTCGTTTCACCGTCTAGCTTCCCTATTATGCCAAGTAGCCTACGACCTTCCAACTCTTCGACAACATCACTAGACAGCTTAACTAATTACTCAACACGCTGAATGGTTCTCGTTAAACTGCTTCTATAATACCAACTCGAAGACCCTGTAGATCCAATTTACATTCCAACAAAAAGAGCCAAGAGAATAGCGGGGATCACGAGAGTCGCGAGTTGGATACCTGGTGAATCTCCTACATTTGCTTGTGCCGACACCTGGGGTGCAGCTGTTGCCTCCGTCGGCTCAGCAACACCAGTCTCTTGCATGGCAGTGGCATGTGTGGAACTCATAGGCATACTCATAGTCATGCTGCCTCCTTGTCGTGCAACTGTAGGTTGAATATGATCCGAGCGGTCGTGCCGCTTGACCCTGTCGCTGACCGCTCCATAAATATACAAGTACTCTCCGCGGTAATCTAGCGGTGGCAGAGGATTGTCCCGAGGAACGGGCAGTGCTTCACCAACAACCGCGGCAACAGCAGAAATTGATGCTTTCTCAGGAACTTTATCGAGCGCTTGAGCTGATGGATGGACCTTTGACTGACAAACAACAACCACCATGGCCACCACCAACGCTGTCAACTTGTAAGTGAGCATTGCAAACAAACACACTGCTTTGCTATTATCTACATCGCTTGGCATTTATACTGCCACGAACAAAGTAATTTCACCGCTTGGTATTATAGTTTACGCTTGGACTCATGTATTTCAACCTTTATACTTGTACCTTCCGTATTAGACACTATCAGCTTTATCCATTCCGTTACGCCGCCATCAATGCGTTCATAACAAGCATGAAGGGCACGAGCCAGGCCACTGGTGCACCGCGCTCTTGGCCGCTAGTTTGTGACGTTGCGCCGGCAGCAGCAGATGTAGACGAAGTTTGCCGTCCTCCAGGTCGCGTTGCACTCGATGAAGAGCTTCCTGGTGTTGTTGCTGTTGTCTGATTCAAGCTCGTTGTCGTGCGATTCAGGGTGCTGTTGGAAGACGTTACTATAATGGCAGGAGGACTCGGAACTACCGTGACAGCAGGGCTCACCAATGGACCCTCAGTCACAGATACTGGGGGTATACCTCCTTTCACACTGCTCGTACCGCTGATGACCGCGTCTGCAGCACTTGCTACGAGCTGCCCAGCTGTGTTGGGTAATCTAGTAAACTGGGCATAGTAATTGGCAGATGGCGTATGCGGCGCAATTGCAAATGCATCTGGGCCTGGAACTTCCTGATTCGCAACTGCTGACGGCGGAGCAACAAACGCCTCGTCCGCAATACTAGCGGCTGCCTCGACGGGCCCAGCCACATTCGTAAGAGGATCCTGAGCAGGCGCTACTGCAGGCTTAACTGGACCGGCCACGGCCCCAGCTGCGTTAGGTGCAGGTGCTGCAGGTACCGCTGCAGGACCGTTAGCTACTGCATCACTAGCGTCACTAGGCACCCGAGTAGGTGGAGCTGTGACATCAGTGACAAGCGCTGGTGCAGGTGGTGCTGGTGCCGGCGCAGCGACAGCAACTTGAGATGGAACAGAATTGAGCACAATGTTCTGAATCTGGCTGGCAATGGCTGCACCATCGTACTTGTCGGCGCCTACTCCACCCAGAATGACAGTGACTATTGTTCCATCACGTTTTTCATGACGCCGAGGAGGCGACACTTCAAGCTTATCGAACGCGTAACTACTCAGCAGCAAAGAGCCGAGATATGCAATCAAGCTGATCTTCATTGTATTAAGATTGATTAGCCCTGTTGCTAGACTGCCACGGTTTCATCCCGCACCAATATATATAATCTCGCTTCACTCGTACATTCACTATGATCGCCTTCATGGTTTCTCGTTAAATGCGCCACTTGTTAGAGCTGCTATTTGCTGAGTTCCTAATATTCGCCATCAAGCAGGGTCCTCTGGCAAATTTCATGCTCCAAACTAGGAAGCCACAGTTACACTCCGAACTCAACTCTGCTCCTAATCACTGAAAATAGTAATATACCTGTATTGCTTGTATAATTGTACTCATATATGGCAAGTTGATGAAACTGACTCTAACCGAAAGCTTAGCCTGCCAAGGCTGCCATTAGGAGTCCAACAATTCCAAGAGCAATTGCTCCAACCTTCAGCTGCTGAGATCCGCTGCGCGCTGGCTTCGCAGATGCTGCCTTCATGTCACTACGCGTCTCGATAGACGGCAACGCGTGGTCATTGTGACCTGCAAGCACAGCCGCCGACGGACACAATGAACAATCGGGAACAGTCACAGTAGCAGTTGGCATGCATCCCTGGCCTTGAATGACAGTGACCGTGACGGTTTGAGCTGGCGGACACATACCAGGAGCCCCTCCTGGCGGACCACCAGGGGACCCAGGGCTTCCAGGCGAACCAGGAGAACCAGGAGAACCAGGAGAACCAGGGCTTCCAGGACTTTCGGGGGATCCGGGACTTCCTGCACTTCCAGGGGATCCAGGGTTTCCCGGACTACCAGGGGATCCAGGTGATCCGGGGCTTCCAGGGCTACCAGGGCTACCAGGGGAGCCAGGGGAGCCAGGGGAGCCAGGGGAGCCAGGGGAGCCAGGGGAGCCAGGGGAGCCAGGGGAGCCAGGGGAACCAGGACTTCCAGGACTTCCAGGACTTCCAGGACTTCCAGGACTTCCAGGACTTCCAGGACTTCCAGGACTTCCAGGACTTCCAGGACTTCCAGGACTTCCAGGACTTCCAGGACTACCAGGACTTCCAGGACTTCCAGCACCTCCAGCACCTACTGTTATCGTTAGAGTCTGCTGAGGCTTGGTAGGGAATAACGTGGCTGTCACCACCTGAGTCGAAGCGCTTGGAGAGATGACATTCGTTGTAAAGGCGGTGTTAGTGTTTGTAACGGTGCAACCCGAGGAGCCAGTACAGCTGTATGTGCTCGTGAAAGTGACAACAGTGGTGCTAGTAACAGGGGGCGGGTTAGATGCTGTGGCATCAATCGTTGACAAGTAAGTCGTGGTAACAGTAGAAAGAGAGGGGGTAACCACAGTCACAAATGTTGAGGTCTCAACCAAAGTAGACGTACAAGTCGTATCGCCGTTGACGCAGGGGGCAGGGGCGGTAGAAGTGATCAACTCGCTTGTAGTCGTAGTGACAGGCGTAGGGGTCAAAGTATCTGTGATAGTAGTGACAATCGGTGGCAGTGTAACCGGAGGCTGGGTAATAATATTAGTCAATGTCGTAGTTCCAGTAATGGTTGTGTCACTACCAGTGATAGAGACCGTCTCCAGTGACGTGACAACATCAGTCGTCGTAACAGGAGGCATACTCATGACAACCGTCGTTGTTACAGGCAATGGCGCTGTGCCAGAAGCTGTCACTGTCAAGTAGACTGTAGATGGGCTAGTTCCAACGCTCAGAGTTAAGATCTCAGTTGTAGTGAAGCTGTCCGTCTCAGTAGTGGGCTGAAAGACAGTCGCTGTAATGACTTGAGTTGAAGCACTGGGAGTGACGACGCTCGTCGAATATACAGTGCTGGTCTGCGTGACAGTACAGTCAGTGGTACCACTGCAGCTATAAGTGCTAGTGTAGGTGACAACACTAGTACTTTTGATGGGCGGCGGACATGACGCAGTGACATCAATTGTAGACACATACGTCCTGGTAACCGTAGGTGCCGGCGGAGTAACCACAGTCTCAAATGTCGACGTCTCCACAATAGTAGACGTGCACGTCAATGACATATCGCCATTGAAGCATGGACCGGGAACAGTAGAAGTGATCAACTTGGTCGTCGTCGTAGTGATTGGTGTGGGAGTTAGAGTATCCGTGATAGTAGTGACAATCGGCGGCAGCGTCACTGGAGGCTGGGTGATAATATCAGTCAGCGTAGTCGTTCCAGTGATGGTTGTGTCACTGCCAGTTATAGTCACAGTTTCCAATGACGTAGTCACCTCAGTCGTGGTAAACGGCGGCATGCTCATGACAACCGTTGTTGTAACTGGAGAGGGAGTTGTTTCAGTAGCAGTCACAGTCAGGACGATTGTAGATGAGACAGTTCCAGCACTGAGAGTAATCATCTCAGTAGTGGTGAAGCTATCCGTCTCAGTGAAGCTCTCAGTTTGCGTAAAACTTGCAGTGTTCGTGACCGTGAAGTAATCAGAGATGGTAGTGCTAAACAGTTCCGTATCTGTCTCAGTCATCAATTGACTCACTGTAGTTGTAATAAACGAGGGGGGAGCTGTCTCGGTCAGAGTAACAGACACCTCACTACCTGACTCGGTTGAAATCAGCGTGGTTGTTATCTTCGAAGGCGGAGCTTGGAACGTAGTTGTGAACAAGTCAGACTCAGTGATTGTCAGCAGTTCCGAAGCAGTCGTCGTGAAGAAGTCAGACTCTGTCTCTATAGTAGATTCGGTAACAGTTTGTGGGATGGCTGTCGTGAAGAATATTGACGGACCAGTCAAGGTCGTTGTGATCAATTCCGGCGGGCCCACAATAGTTGTTGTCATGACCTGAGCAGGCTGTGTCACCATAGACACTACGGTTGTTGGTGAACCTTGAATTGTGGTCTCAATGGTCGATGTGATAACCTCAGGTGGTGCTGTCATCGTAGTTGTCAGCAGTTGAGGTTGTCCCGTAATGGTAGTCGTCATGAACACAGCAGGTGCAGAAACAGTGGTTGTGATGAACGCTGTTGGCACCACTGGGACAGTCGAGCCTGCCAAGGTGTCAGATCCCAGACTATCTGTGGGCGTATCTGTAGGAGTGTCAGTCGGAGTGACAGTAATACCGTCGGTGGGAGTCTCCGTCAAGGTGTCAGTGGGTGTATCAGTAAAGGTCGCAGTCTCGGTGTCACTAGAGAAATCCGTAGAGCCAGCACCACCGTCAGAACCATCTCCAGTATACGATGGGTATAGGGGAGACGAGGAGCAGGCCGCAGGAGAGCCACCACCACTGGGTGAGCCACAGCCGGACACAATCGGCCAGAAGGTGTTCTCCACGACATGGTTGAAATGATCCTCGTCAACAAACATAGTTGAGCCAGCAAAGTTGAGTTGCACAAGGTTGTTTTTGGCAGCATTGTAACAAGTCAGACAGTTTCCAACCACTGCGGCGTTCTGTGCGAGCGTGTTGCATTCGCAAACGTGCAAACCAGTACACAAGTCTGTGAGAGAGGTTGCTTCCGAGCACGATCCCCAGCAATCGCTTTCCACATCGACATACGTGGTACAGGGCTGGGTAGACGGAGCACCACCACCCATTGTGTTTCCCAGCCAAGACATGAGCGGACACAAGGTGGCCTCAGTTACCCCCGACAGGAGGAGAGCAGGAGCCAGGACGTGAGCTGACAACTTCATCCTGGTACGAGCGAACAATGGATCATAACGACTGTCGATGTCAATTCTTATATAGACGCCAATTGATCTTGTATCCAGAATTAGACCTAATTAAACTGAAATGATAAGTTCCGGCGGTCGCGCCCGTGGCTGGCGGGCTGTAGAGGCTGCCGAGGGCCAATCCGAAGAACCTTGATCTCGTTCTCTTCGATCAGGACCTCCATTGCGTAAACTTCAGCTAATGCCAAAATGAGAAACTCGAGTAATTATACTCGAGACTTAGCGGTCATTGTTTCGTTGACATGAGGTGTATCAGAGTGCCCGCAGCGAGCAAATTTTGGAGTAGAGCGTTTTAAGCGATGGTCCTTAGCGAGACTCGCCTCGTCTCAGCGTGACAAGAGTTCGTGGCTCCCTAGAAATGACCAAACTACACAATTGCGCCCATCACAAGTGTATAGTATCTCAGCGGAAATTACACGCCAAAAAGAAAGAGCACAGGAGACTCATTTAAGTTTGAGTCGAAGACAGGCCAAATTCCACAGGTACGGCAGTGCAAATGCATGAAGCCATATTCGGGCATCCACTAAACCCCTGCATATCAGGAGACGAGGGTGAAATAGAGTTCCGTTAAATACGGCAATTAATCAAACTAGCTACCGTCAATCTTGGACATCTACATTAACAATCTGCCCTCGAGCAACAATGGACATTTTGACCATCTGAACAATCTGAAAAGTCACAATGAGTCTTTTGTTTATTAACAGTGTGCTCAAACTAGTGGAGCAATGAAGAAGATACTACAGAAATTCTAAGCTACATATAGTCCAAAAATAGACTTGCTCATCAAGGCAATCACAGATTGACCAGAAGAAGGGCAGCAGCAAGAGGGGCCACCAGCTGGTAGCCAATGCTAAGGCGGGAGCCGGCTCCCTGGGCAACACCACAGTCTTCTCCGCTGCAGCCAGCAACAGGTGAAGAAGACTCTTGAGCGGGAACAGCAGGAGCAGCAGGGGCAGCAGGGGCAGCAGGGGCAGCAGGGGCAGCAGGAGCGCCAGGAGCAGCAGGTGCACTAGGAGCAGCAAAGGTGGGGCAGGGTGATACAACAGTAATAGTAGATGCACCAACAACAGAAGTGTAAGTGGTGGTCGAGGCAACGACCGAGCATTCAGTGCATGGAGCAGTGACAGTAGTACAGGCGTCACCGTTGGCACCACATGAAGTCTTGGTGACCATGGGGGCAGTCAGAGTAGGCGACACAACCTCGGTTGAGCATGCATTGTTGTGGCACTTGGTGACAGTGAGGGTCACGGTTGAAACAACCGGCGCGGGTGAGCTCTCAGCGGGCGCACTGCCAGCAGGAGCAGCAGGAGAAGTCTCAACGGGAGCAGGAGACGTCTCAGCAGGAGCTGTTCCAGTCGAAGCAGTTGAAACGTACGTAGGACAGGGAGCCACGACTGTGATGATAGAAGTTCCGACCACGGTGATGTAAGTGGTGGTAGAGCTGCTGATAGCACAGACGGAGCAGGGTTCAGTAACAGTAGTGCATGCTCCCCCGTTGCAAGAAGTCTTGGTGACAGGAGGGGGAGTTATCGTCGAGGTCGACAGCTTTGTCGAGCAGGCACCGTTGCAGCACTCAGTAACGGTCAGGGTGAGTGTAGAAGTGGCAGGAGGAGCAGGAGGAGGAGTAGGGCCAACGTTCGGAGGTGTGCTTGTGGCAGTGACATAGGTGGGGCAAGGAGACACGACGGTGATAGTAGAAGTTCCAACAATAGTGGTGTAAGTGGTGGTAGAGCTGCTGATAGCACAGATGGAACAGGGTTCAGTAACAGTAGTGCATGCTCCCTCGTTGCAAGAAGTCTTGGTAACAGGAGGGGGAGTTATCGTCGAGGTCGACAGCTTTGTCGAGCAGGCACCGTTGCAGCACTCAGTAACGGTCAGGGTGAGTGTAGAAGTGGCAGGAGGAGCAGGAGGAGGAGTAGGGCCAACGTTCGGAGGTGTGCTTGTGGCAGTGACATAGGTGGGGCAAGGAGACACGACGGTGATGGTGGAAGTTCCAACAATAGTGGTGTAAGTCGATGTCGAACTCGAGATCTCACAGACAGTGCAGGGCTTGGTGACAGTTACACAAACCTCAGCACCGCAAGAAGTGGTGGTGACAGGAGGGGGCGTCATGGTGGACGTGGTGACAGACGTAGAGCATGCACCGTTACAGCATTGGGTAACAGTAAGAGTCACAGTAGTAGCATCAGTGACAGTGTTTGTGACGGTAGCAGTAACTTCGGCACCAGTCTCGTCACCGGTGGTATTAGCAGAGCCAGAGCTCGAGACAGAAGCTCCCGAGGTAACAGAGGCACCGGATAAAGCACCAGAAGCACCAGAAGCACTGGATGGACAACTCATCACCATGCTGCCATCCTGTCGTCGCATAAGGATGGTGCAACCGCTGGGTAGAGAAGCTCCGGAAGATCCAGACGCACTGCTCGCACCGGACGCGCTAGACGAAGTACCTGAAGCACTTGAACCCGAGGATGCACCGGAGGATGCAGCAGAAGAAGCACCTGAAGAAGCACCTGACGAGGCAGAAGAAGCACCAGAGGAAACGCCAGACGAAGCAGAAGCATTCGAGGAAGCTCCAGACGAAGCAGATGAAGCAACAGAGGAGGCAACGGAGGAAGCAGTGGAAGCACTCGAAGAAGCTCCAGTCGAGGCAGATGAAGCACCCGAAGAAGCTCCAGACGAGGCAGACGAAGCACCCGAAGAAGCGCCAGACGAGGCGGATGAGGCACCAGAGGAAGCAGAAGACACATCCGAAGATGCAGAAGAAGCACCCGATGAAGCGCCAGACGAGACAGATGAAGCACCAGAAGAACTTCCAGAGGAAACAGATGAGGCACCAGAGGAAGCAGATGAGGCACTAGAAGAGATGGCGGACGAAACACTCGACGAAGCAGAGGAAGCGCCCGATGATGCAGACGAGCTAAGGGCCGACGTCAGAGCCGACGAAACGAGCGAGGATGACGCAGCACTTGACGAGGTCAAAGTGGAAGAGGCCATAGTCGAGTTCGTGAAGGACTGAGCCGCAACATGCGAGACGGCAGCAGCAGCATAGAGAGCCACAAAAGAGAACTTCATAGTAGCGGATGACTGCAGAGCGAGTGGACGATTGAAGTTGTTTCGGCTGTGGATGGAGAGAAAAGCAGAAGTCGGAGCCAGGGGCTCGCCTTTTATCCCTTGAGGAGACCGGCTGGCTGAGATATGCTTTACGGGGCTCTGCATCCATGGCAACCTTATTATGATGGGACCGCCAGGGGTGCGACATGTTGTTAGTCGGCGAAGGATCTCGTCGCGTTGGATCTTAGCCCGGCTGACACCCCCTGCAGAAGGAGGCGCCCAAGTGTTTGGGCGGGATCACAATAGAGCAAAAGGTAGTGGGACTGAGGACAAGATGGAGTAGTGAGAGAAGTGATACAAAGCTCCCATGCCAACCGACTTATTATCAGCTATACCGACCAAGTGCAGCTCGTGACGGAGCCCCAAGTTAAAAATAAACAGAGTGGTTGGTAGAACAAAAAAATCACCAACTTCCACGCACAATTAAGGTTTATGACTTGCATCTCCGGTACCACCACCGGCGTCGCGCATCCAGTGGGGTATTGATAGTCGCTCGTAGCCATGGAAGCGTGGGTGGGCCGAAGACGGCTCAAATAATATCAGTCAGAGGCGTGCAACTTCTTGGCGCCAGGGTCAAGTATCAGCGCATCAAGGCGGTGAGGGTCATGGTGGTGCCAAGGGACGTGCTAGGCTCGTATGTTTCATGAATTGTGGAGGCAGACCGACACAGAGTTTCGGGAAGCTGACCAGCCCACACCTTTTACTCAATCACTGCAACGGCCACACAGACGATAAGGATTATTTTATGCTTATCTCTCAATTAGCCTGCAAAAGTTTACCGCGTTTTTGGGGTCAAAGAAGCTTTTTAGCCCCTGACCAGCCATCCAGGGGTATACCAAGCGTCATGCGAGCTTCAGACGCTGGACTTTTGCTTAGAGACCAGGTCCGCCCTGTGTGCAGTACGCTCCTCAACAGACGCCCTCTAACAAAGAGGAATGTGCATAGTTGTCCTATAGATAGCAGACCCACTTTACACAGCGAGCGGATTCATCCGTCTCAGGGCGCCGGCTCGGAACCACGAACAAACCTTAATGCTGAATTAGGCAGCATTAAAATAGTGGGTCCTGTGGTGGGGCGAGCACCAGATTCGGACACCATACGGAATGGTTCGTCAGGGGGTCATAAGATACCAAAATGCCAAGGAATCCAAAATTGGCATGTGTATGAGTGTGGTTGAATGAATATGTGAGATAAAAAAGTAGTAAACCGCCGGAGATAGTGGGGATCAACGATATATATAGCCAGATCACGTGACTAGTATCGAACCATGCAAGTAGATGTCACAGCAGCAGTGAGCACTTTCACGTAGTTAGACACGACTATTTTTAGGTGGGTCCCCTTGGCTGTTAGTTGCTTAGGATGTGCTTGGCACACTTTGTCTGAATTGGTGTATATTTAGTGACTCCACTGAACCTTGATGGTCGGACTCCGTGTGGGGCAGGCTGGGACTGGGAATCTTAGTGGAGCAATAGGCAAACAGAACAGGGGGTCGGACCTTTGATATAGACAGGCATGGAAACTTCTATTCTAGTGTTTTGTAACTAATTAAGGTAGTCATTGAGGGATATACGATGGTTGAGGATCTTTGGGTGTCGTCTAGGCTACACGGATAGGCCCTCGTCTTCTGCGATGCTTGATGGACTGTGGATGTTGCTGTCGTTATCCCGAACAAATTAGCAGCTGACAGTGGCATGTTGTCTGGTACTTCGAACTCCATTTTGAGCACGCTACAGTGTAAATTACAAGTTGAAGTCATGTAATCATATGTCATGAATACTGTTTACTGCTATGAGGTTCACTGCCGCGTCGTCCACAAGCTACTGAGTCTACGCGAAGGGTCTACTACCGTGAGTAAAACATGAACTACCTGCGAGGAGCCTGTTGCCATGAGTAAACCTCGACGTGACTCCAGTCTTGCTGTATAGTCTGCCATTGACACAGCCTCATCTAATCTGATGCTATCGGCGGCCTCCTTACTATGACCAGCCATCATATGGCTTACTTTGACGCGTCTATAACGCGTTTCAACGTGTACAAGACAAGAGCTCTCAACATGTCGATAAAATTTAGTCATTTATGGCAAAGTATTTTCTCTACGATTGTCAAACTTACAAAAACTTTTATCTCATCACTTGATTCATGGGCTACCAGCGCCATGGGGGTATAAATGCAGCTACGCTTACAGGAGAAGAGCACCGACAGCAGCAATGGCAACGGAGCCAAGACCAGCCTTGATGATGGCCTGACCGTTGGTCTGCTCAACGGCACCAGGACCCTCAGGGGTGGTGACGTTGGTCTGAGCAACAGTGGGGACAGGGGCCACGGGAGCCAGAGTCGAGGAGCCGACAACAGTGACGGTGACACCCTCAACAACGGTGACAATGGTGGTGGGCGAGGCAGCCTCGGTAGGAGCAGGGGCAGCAGGAGCCTCAGGAGCAGGGGTGGTCTCAGCAGGGGCAGGAGCCTCAGACGAAGCAGCAGCCTCAGGAGCCGAAGGAGCAGCGGGAGCCTCAGACGACATGGCAGGGGCAGCAGGAGCCGACGACTCGTAGGTGGCAGCAGGAGCAGAGGTCTCAGCAGCGGCAGGAGTCGAGGTCACGTAGTGGCAGCTGACAACGTTGGAGCCAGTGCACGAGGTGATGGTGACAACGTCAGTCGAGTAGACCTCAACCTCAGAGGTAGCGTAGACAACAGTGGTGTTGTACTGGGCGTTGGCAATGCCAGCAGCAAGGACGAGGCCGGAGACGGCGGTAATAGCAGAGACCATTGTTTACAAAAAAGAGTGACTGAACCGAACAAAAGAGTGGATGGGGAGCGGTGAAGAGACCTGCGGGGGGGAGGCCGCTCTTTATACTCAGGCGAGGCACGCGTTCAGTCAAAAAACAACAAAACACTGGGGTCTCTGGCATGCATAGTGTGTGCATGGAGTAGCGGTGAACAGCCGTAAACGGGACGTTCGCAGGTTACTTTTTCAGCCCGGCCAGCGAACCACGACACGGCAAATGCTGAGCACGTACGGCGTTGTTGCTGTTCGGTACGTTGGAGCGGCCGCTAAAGGTGCTGGTGCATGTTGACAGAATGAAGGGGGTGTTGGTGCTGCGAGTACTGCCAAAGCGACTGAGTAGCAGTCGGAAGCCCTCGCTCACCATTCCTCTGCCAAAATGTGTATACACCTGGCAGTAACACTAACCACCCCCACTTGTTGCTCTCATTGCCGCCAACACCTGAAACAAGCCAACATACACCCCCCTATTCAATGCTCGGGTCGACGTCTCGGGTCTCGCGTGTCTTGGGCGCATATGCAGGTAATGAACCAATTCGGCAACAATGCACATTCCAGCAGCTGATCCGTGCATACAGCCAAGGTTTGAAAATCCTGAAGCCGTTGGCTACCATACGCTGTTTACGCGTTTGGTGGTGGTTGCGTGCTGGCTGACTCCGAGCTCATACTGCGTGCGGGTTTACGAGATTCCTGGCGCTCGCACGGCACCACGAATCCAGACACCCCCCGGTGGGACTGCGCGGTTAGCGAGTGGGTCTTACGATCAGCAGCTAACGCGCTGCACACTCCCTCCCTATGACCTCCTCCCCCTAAACAGCGATCCACGGGGCGTTCTGTCGGTTAAGTCCCTGCTGCCGGTCATCGAATCGATCGAAGCAGAGGTTGTTGATGAAGTGACGGGGCCTGGACCCCTAGCGTGGGGACTGGGCGGAGCGATGGGGTAGGTGCTGGACTAGTTTCGCATTTCATCTGAGCTGTTGTGCTACTCCAATTGACTCTGTTAAGGTTGGTTCGGGTGTGTATACTCAACCCTCTAAGGTTGACTCCTATACAATTATACCCCTTTCGGGGCATTTGAGACGGCAGCACGAGGTGGGGCTTGGCGGTGGTGATGTTCCGGGATACTGAACCCCTGAGCAGTGCCATACCTCAACAGCTGCTCCGTACGGTGCCATTGGTCTGCTTCGATTCTCCCTTTTGCCATGAGTCCCCCACACTCACGGCACCGGTTCCCCTGAGTCTCACTTTGTTTAGCGCCTCGTATAACTAACTACTACGCGGACCTGATCACCGTGGAGGCTGCCAGATCTGAAACATGCAGGCGACCTGATTTGCCTTCGCTTATTCTGCGATCTACCCGCTCACTCAAAGTGCATACCCAGGCTAATAGGGGCAGTGAATAGGGGGAAGGGTGAAAAGGGGTTGAGGGGCTAAAAGGGGGACTCCACCGAGTTCAACTAAGGAGATATCAGGCAATAGGGGTCAAAAGAGTGGGGGTAATAATGCGACAACTGGTTCACGGTTTCCGCCTACACGTGGTATGTCTTTAAGCTCCCACATCAGGATCACCAGCATTCCCTGCCAGAAATACCACTCTGGGTAAGTCTCCGTGCGAGCTGGGATGTCAATCGGCAACATGCACCCCTGCATAGTCGCCAAACCGACGAGGAATTTACTTTATGAGTACCGGCAGGCTGGAGAGGCTACAATGCTACCTTGTCGCGCGTCTCGTGAAGCGCGTGGCGCCACGCGATCAGTTATAACAGCATAGCGGGCGTTCATCCATATATTCCGACGCGTGAAGCCGAGCCCGCAGAACTGTAGACGCTGTTGCAGCAACAGCATAAGCAGAAGCTCTACCTCCTTACTACCTTTGATGTTCAATCCATTAGTACCAAATCGATATACCCATCGCGTGATACCCCGGAATGAGCATGCATTTGGCTGGAGCCTCTTGGCGGGTTGGCTCATCAGGCGATTGGCTGCTACGCCGTACACCACCTACTTATAGATTCGTATATCCATTGAGTCACAAAGAGACTAAGAGGCTGGTATAATCAATGCTTTCATTACATACCCTCGTTGATTCAGTTCAGGAAGTGCTCTGTCACAGTAGGTATAACAGTGTATAGCAATGACGCGCAATTCTACTGTGAAGCTTGTTATACGCCATTGTAGCATAGAACAACCGTAATGTACACTGGAAAGACGAATTGCTGCGGGAAGTGCACAGTCTGACTAGGTTCTACTCATTCTACAGTTCTAAGCGCGTATAGGTTCACGTCGCTCACTTCACGTGAAATTGACTACATGTGGACAGTCATCAAAAGGCCGTTCTCGACGGAATCCAAGAGGGCCTTCTGCAGACCGTCGTTGCTCTGCGGGAGTCGTTTACCACTCCTGTCTCGGACGGCACAGTCGCGGAGATAAAGTCCCGTAAAGAGAGAAGGAAGAATTTGCAGTTTGGCCTCTATAAACATTGGGGTAGGGGCAGGGCAGGGAAGCATCGCTGCAAGGGCCGCTGCGGGGAAGTGTATCGAGGAGACGGTATTGATCCGGTCAGAAGCGAGGGGATCTAGTGTTAAGTGAAGATCTGAGAAACTCTGTAAATATTCAGAACTCGCGATCACTCTCATTGGGACCTTGAAGGGCTCTCAGGAGCTGTGATGGTACTGCCAGCAGATGACACCACAGTACACCTTGAGCTACATAGCACCAACGACTGTAGAAGCGAGAGACGCAAAAAACGACACGATTAATGAATGCAACGGGGGAATAAAGAGGGAGGGGCTACTTCTCGGTGCCAAAGTACATGTTGATGGAGGGCACTGCCGACTTGGCAGGCGGAGAGGCTGGAGGAGGCGGACTGGCCATCTGCTCAACGTTGCCTAGTGACGGTGAACGGAAGAACTGCTGGAGAGTATTGGAGCTGCGCGACGAGCTAAGTGCCGTCGACGTAGGGTTCGTTGCAGTAGAAGACGACACAATTCGACGGCCAAACATCTTGAACTTGGATGCCATTTTGGTACTGCCCGGATTGGCTGTGTCAGCTCCCGAGTTGGTGGTAAAGCTCGAAGTCGAGGCTTTGCGAAATCGTGTCAGTTGACCACTGAATCGACGGCCTTGACTTTGATTTGGTGAGGTGGGGGGCTGGATATTGTTCCAGTCCGAATCCTGTGACTTAACGGATGTAGGCGACAGAGGAGGAGACGTTATTGACGGTATTCTGGGTCTCATGTCACGCTGTTTTCTAACGGGGATAGGAGGAGGTCCCGGCGAGTATGCGCTAGCAGTCGACATAGGAGACTCGGGGATGTGTGACGGCTGAGCAGTGACCTCGCCAAACGCATCCAGTGCTGCGAGGTCCTTGTCGATGAACGACCTCACGATATCTTCGACCGATTCACTCATGTCGGAGAGATGAGGAAGTGAAGTGTATGTAACCGTCTAGTTAATTGCCAAGTATAGCAAGTGAGTTATTTTGTTGCCTGTAGAACTTGCAAGAGGCCGTAGAGTAGTTGCGGCTCTCGTGGCAGGACTTTTAGAGACTCGGTAGTAGTGTAAACCCCACCTACTGGCTCGAGCTCAAATGAAGCCAGATCTAAAGGTAGAGAACAAAAACAGCTCAAACAGACGTAGATGGCTGATATCGGATAACAGCGCTGTTAGAATGACAAGGAAGTGTCAACCGGTGTAACAATCTGGGTTTGTAACAAACAGTAACAAAGGAAGTATGACAGCTCCGATGATACGTGATACATGCAAACAGCCACAACCTCAAGTGTAAACAACCGATCGCACTTTAAGCCGAGTTTTTAAAGCAGGCACAACAGCAGAAGGGATTATGAGACAAATATAGCATCCACAACCAATCTACACACTGTCAACCTTGAGTGAAAGCAGATATTTTTTTGCGGTGTGTCGCCAGTCTGTGGATGGTAAATACGGTGCAAGGCGGCTGTCGAAAAAGAGGCTGGTAATTTAACTTCTGATTTGGGCAGAGGTTTCGGAGAGGTGTGCGTACACCGAGGCGAGCATAAGGGAAACAGATTTATTGACACAAGTAGAGGCCGCGGATAGTCGTCGCTAGTCCACGGCTCGGAGTGAGGCAGACCAAACACAGTTTCAGTTGCAGGTCCACTTTGCAACAACTCTAAACTCCGGAGGGTAGGGCCGACGGTGCGTGCCTAGTGCGAGGTATGCAGGAAGTAAATGTATGTGCGCGGTGTAATACGGGCGAGACAAGAGGTGAAGGTGTAGAGTACAAGGTGGTATCAAACTATTGTAGGTTCCATTGCAGTTTAGCAGTGTTATTGTAGGCGAAAGAATGGAGAATGGCAAGTGAGTAGGAGCAGTGGATACTGAGGTACCAGTTGATGAGCTCGTGCATAGTGCTGGAGTGCTTGGTAGTAATAGAGTACAGCGTAGTAATGATAGAGTGCAACGTACTAATGCTAGTACTTAATTGATGGCACGTAGCTACCACTGTGATCGTTACATTGGGAGTCAATAATACTGTTATTGGATTATATGAGTACAACATATAACTCAATACTATGTATCAACCCGTTTATTAAGAGCCAGGTGGCAGAAGTCGCAGCAGTGGCTATCAGGCGTAGTGATCAGTAGTATCACGCACAACTATCTAAGATATCACAGTATATGAAGCATTACTACAGTCTACGTCCTCTTAGCACATGAACAACCTCGTATAGCTTTTGTATCACCTTCTGATACTGACCCACCAATGTCTCAGGATTCCTGCAGCGACCCTACATCAATCAATGTATGATAGTAACAGGTTACAAGGGGCCGCGTAAATGAGCCACACACTCCCTGTTTGTAATTCTGAGTCAAATACCCTCTCACAATTACTCAACAACCCCTGTTCATATCCACACTATTTCCGTCCTCCTCTTTATTATGAATACTGAAGGGGAGGCTCTCCTCAGCCGGGATAAAGCTCGGCCGAATCGAGTCGAGCCCCTGCCCCACCAGCCGCGCCGTCTCCTACTCCAAATAGTAGATCATTTTGCTGTCTGTTGACCACTTTTCCAACTTTTCCACGAGTAGGAGCACTTCATCGATTGTTACGACTGGCATCGTACTCAATCCAACAGTGAAACCACCTACTGTGCTCTTCGTCCAGTACGCAGGGTCACACCGTGCTTCCCTGACAGCAGAACCTAGAAACACCCCACTCCCTTCATCCCATGGACAATGGATTACTACTATGACGATTCGCCAGCAGGCGGAAACAAGCGCGATAAACGGCGACAGAACATGGAGTCGCGACTCGATGAGCTGTCGGAGCTGTTTGACCGTGATCGCGACTACCACTATGCGGAGATGCTACGCAAACTACAATCGACGCTGTACTCGCTTCACGTGGGCGACAATGGCGAGTTCTTGGAGCGGGTAGTTGACGCAGAGGAGGAGCGCGACGAGGATCTCGTCACTCTGTATCTATGGGAGAAGTACCAGCTAGAACGGGCCGATGCCGAGTACGCGCTCGAGGTCGAAGCAGCCAACGAAGAAGTACAACAGAGGACGGACCTTGTCAAGGACAAGCTAATGAGCCGACTCGAAGCCCAACGCAAGAAACTTGGCGAAGATAAGGCAATATTAGACATTGCCAATGACCAGGGCTTCTTCCTGACAGGCGCTAACGGCGGCTACCCGACCAACGGCTACGCTTCGCGAGGCGACATGGGTTCTCAAGCCCCACTGTATCCGCCAGGCTCACCTGGAGCCACGTCGCAGAGCGGCCTTGAGCGCCGAAGCCTGCGTCGACGCGGATTTCACGGCGGCTACGACGACTTCTCGGGTCTTTCAGGCAACGAGGGTTCGGCCACTGGCCTGGGCATCTCGAGCACTGCTCGTCGCTCTCAGCCTGCCGGTTACCGCACCAATGGCGGGTCAGATGTTGACGCTATGAGCGATCGTGACCTCGAGGGTGTGCTGTTTGGCAAAGACCGCGATGCGCCTACTACTCGCCATACTTCCAAAGCATATCATGGTGTTCGTGCTCTCAAGCCTGAAGAAGCTATGGAGGACATCACACTTTTGCGAGCAGCCATTCGCCAGGGCTTTTAATGAGACCAGGCGAAGTGAGGGCCAGGCCAGCATTACGAGTCGAACAGGTATTATCTACACTTCAGTACTCTACTCAGCTTATCTTGAAGCTGGGCACTCTGCTGACTGACTGTACATTGATTTGCATGCCGAGGTTGACATGAACCCGGCGTCTCCGCTATCTCGCGCTATTTATTGACGCTATGAACCGTGGAATGGCCTTGAGGTCGACCATGTGTGCATACACCAAGTAACCTGCATCCGTTGGACGCCCCAGTGACGTCAAGTAATATCAACACATGTTAACGATATACACCACCTCTAGAAGTGACTGTAGATGTATGCTCGCTTCTACTATTGCCGTCACCATTACACTGTAGAAGCATGACAACTGTGAGATGATAAAACAGCTAACTCCCAAGGTCCCTTGCTTAACTGTATGCGGTTCTCCTCCTTAGTTTCATGACATTACTTCTAATTACCCCTATCCGATCTTCAACATCACAGCTACGAACAGTTCTCCATATAACTGCAACCCATACTCCTACCACAACAACAAACCAGACGTCACTATAAAGACTTGATTGAAACGAAAACAAACAGCAACCATTTAATACGTAGTTTAACTCGATATTGTACTGGTATAGTCCCCCCTCGGATACCCCGCTTACATGTTCCCTACCCCGGCCACATGCTACGCACGGCGCATATACTGCTGCTCACAAGGTATTAAGATTAAATTTTTCAGAACCGATCCTTGAAGATCAAACTTCTGATAAGCAGGCTACCGACTCGGCCCCTGTCTACGTGTGTCGTTCGCGTGCGAGCGTGTAGGCTTGTCTCTGCTGTATTGTGGCCTCTTTCGTGCGCTCTTCTGACCGCTTATAGCCGACTCGAGTCTCGAGTTAGCGTCGTCAGCAACCGTTTGTTGAGTGCTCGAATCGCGTCGACTCGAGCCCTCGAACGTGTATAATCGACTGTATCGCACATCCAGGCAGTCCTCCTGCCTGTATATTAGTAGTATCTGCATCTATTTGGGGTTGTGCTACTCGCCTACACGACGTCACTAATGTTCGAGTCGCTTAAGTCCTCTTTGAGGTCACGGCTTATCTTCCCCACGGGCCATGACTCGTATAACTACTCGCTAGGCGGCGTACTTGGCCATTCACACGCTGATGACGACCTTCTAGCATCGCATGTTATTAAGTCCACACGTAGTGGATCCTACGGCTCAGGCTCGTCCATGGCCCACAACGAAGATGACTACAAGAAGCGCGGTATCGAGCTCACTAGTCCAACACAGGCTATTGCCGACGACGATGATGACCGCACATTCAAGCCAGCCAAGTCGCGCCGGTCCAAGATGCTAGCAGCTATTGACCCCACGTTGCGCCGATTGATGTATGTGTCGCGCATCCGTGTTCGCGTCAATCACAAGATGACGGTGCCAATTCTGCTCGTAGCAGGCCCGCTCTTGGGCTTGATAATTGCGCTCATCGTCATCCTCATTATAGGCCTTGTTGGCTCATCAAACAGCAATAATGGAGGAGGTTTCTTCTCGAAGCCACCGCCAGAGCTCCGCGAAATCAACCCTTCCATTGACAAGCCCTTTGTCGTGGGCTGCGTCGAACCAGACACAAGTGCACCACGAGCAAACGCGGTTCTGGTCGTGCTGGCTCGCAACTCGGAAATTGAGGGTGTCACTCAGAGTATGCGCTCGTTGGAGCGCCATTTCAACCGTTGGTTCCACTACCCCTACGTGTTCCTTAATGACGAACCGTTTAATGCCACCTTCCGAGAGGCCATCACCAACTTGACTGAGTCCTCAGTCAAGTTCGGTACCATAGATCCTGTCGAGTGGGATTTTCCTGAGTGGGCGTTGCGCGAAGACATCGAGGAGGGTATCAACCGCCAGGGAGACGCGGCAATCATGTACGGAGGTATGGAGTCATATCACCACATGTGCCGCTTCTACAGCGGCAAATTCTACAACCACCCGCTGCTAGCGAGTTACGAGTGGTACTGGCGTGTCGAGCCAGAGGTCAAGTATTTCTGTGACATTACCTATGATCCGTTTCAGTACATGGCCAAACACAAAAAGGTGTATGGCTTCACTATTTTCATCAAGGAGCTTGTGGAAACAGTGCCAAATCTGTTCAGACACACTGTGGGATTCAAGAATCAGTACGGCCTCAACTCGACAAGCCTGTGGGATGTTTTCCTCACGAAGCCTGATGAGAACGACAGCGACTACGAAGACGCCCGCAAGGACTCGGGATCTGTACGTCGCCGTAAGAAGCAGAAGCTTCACGAGGAACAGGACGAGAAGGACAGAGAGCTCGAGGAAATGGCGGAGATACTTCCGGAGGAAGCTTTGCTTCTTGATGATAATGAGCGGAACCACCTCTTTCTCAATGACATGGCCGAGCCTATCGACCCATATGCCATGAATGGCGAGAAGTACAACATGTGCCATTTCTGGTCTAACTTTGAGATTGCACGACTGGACTTTTTCCGATCCAAGGAGTACAACGAATACTTTGAGGCACTCGATAAGTCGGGTGGATTCTGGAATGAGCGATGGGGCGATGCTCCTGTGCACTCACTCGCCGCAGGACTCTTCCTCGAGTCGGAACAGATCCATTACTTTCGAGATATCGGATACCGACACACGACGATCCAGCATTGTCCTGCCAATGCCCCACATCGCCAGCGACCGCATATTCCATGGATCCCCGATCCTAGTAATAAGAAGGACGTCGAGGAGGATGACTACTGGGCGCACCCTGATCCTGAGCGGTTGAATGGAGTAGGATGCCGATGCAGATGTGATACCGATGCTCCAGAAGTCGAGGGTAAAGAGGGCTCGTGTCTTCCGTACTGGGTTGAGCATGTTGGAGGCTGGGTCTAAAGATGCAACTTAGGATGACGAGGTGTAGCTATGATGCCGCAAACACAGTAATTACCAAGCACACAAGGGGTCCTATGTTGCTATGTCAAACTAATGTCGAGGATTCCTTATGTACGATCATTGAAATCAATCAGATTTGTTTCACGAAGTTATCAGTATTTTAATCAGTTGTAATATGTATATTAACTAGCTACTTGACGACACCAAGATGACCCTGGTGAACCTAAACAAGGATGTATGCTCCACAGTATCGGCAAAATAGTAAAAGGCGCGTAAAACGTGTTTATCCATTATTAATGCATTGATCGATGAGGGAGGTGTACATGAAATAGTAATAAATAGTAGAGGGCGGTACGAAGCGCGCGCATTTAAGCGTGCTTAGTTCGCATATGCCTGCTGAGAGCATCTTGTCGGCTGAATGTCTTGGACATGTCGCCGCAGATGGTGCAGCGAAGAACCTGGCGTCGATGAATGGTATCGTGGTGACGGGTCAGATCATAAGGGCGCGTGAATACTTGGCCACAGGCCTTTCCATCAACGGCCAGCTCGCACTTGAAGGTACCTGGACCCTGGGCAGTACGACCGCCACGGGGAACGTACATGCGACGCTTCTTAACAGGCTCGTCGTCAGCCTCAGGAGTAACATGACTGCTAGGAACAGACATTGACTCAGTAGCCTCACGAATGACGCGCTGAACCATCTGCTCCTCGTCTTCAGAGACAGATGACACCGACGACATACTCGAGGCACGCGAGGCCTCCGAAGCAGACGAGTCAGAAGACGACACAGCCCACTCTTTTGAGTAGACGTCGTCGTCTTCGTACATGTCTAACCTTGATGAGTCCTCAATAGGGTCACTGGAGTTCGTCATGAGGTCACGAGGGTTGACGGCCGAGTCGTAAATCATAGGACCGTCGGCACGGAAAGCAGCCTTGGATTCCTGTTGATAGTACTCCATGAGGGCCTGCTGATAAGAGACAGGGGTGACAACAGGTTCGGCAATCGAGAAATTTATATCAGACTCAAAGTCCATCTGCATGTCGTCGTATTCGTCGTCTTCCTCGTCGTCATCATCCTCAAAGTCCTCTTCGAGCTCAGGTGACTCTTCCGACAGCTCTACTTGAGCAGGGTCAACAAAAAAACGGTCCGAGTCGTCACCGATGGAACCAGAACGGCCCGGTTGGCCGAACACAGACGAGCTGAAATCGAGTGTAGGTGGCGCATAATGATTCTCCTCCTTTCCAACAACGCCCACGTCGGCAAGACCGGGCCAGTCGGAAGTTGAGGGTAGCGAAGAGCCAGCCACAGGAGCCGACCAGTCCATGTCGGCAAAGTCACCGGCAGTGGGGAATTCAAAAGCGAGTCCGTGAGCCATGGTTTCTGGCAGTGGTGGCGAAGGTGGCAAAATTATGTGGGTCAAGTGGCTCGAGGCCGGCACACAAGCTGGGTGGCGACTTTCAGGCAGTCGTCAAAAGTACGCGATAAAGCGAAGATACCAACTAACTACGAATGTAGGCTGGTTAAAGAGAGGTTGTAGCTCGAGCTGAGCAACAGACAAAAAAAAATAGAGTATGGAGCAAGTGTAAGTTGTTAGTGCCACCCGAGAATATTTATAATATGGGGCCGCAGCACCCTATCCAACCCTAGCCCGACGCGAGAGGCGCGGCGCAGCAATGATGAGTCAAATTTGCGTGGGCAACCAGTTGGATGGATGCACATGGAAACAACGCCTCTGCTTCGGCCTCCGCGACGGCCGGGCGGTGTTGGGGGGTTGAGGAGAGAGCATGTGAAAAGGGGGGAGGCCCAGCGGAATGGGTGAGTTTCTATAATTCCGATAAAAACCGCGTGCGCCAGAGAACAGAGAAGTTATCGGCGCTCGGACAGTTGCTAAGCCGGAAAGCCGACTACGACGGTCCGGCGTTTAGTCGTCGTATAGTTTAAAGGCGCGGCCTTTAGGACTTTCCTTATCGGCCCACCTCCTAGCAACGCCGACGTGCGGCTCCCTGTCATCCGATCCCCCACACGCGGCGTTCGGTCGATCGGTCGGCCGATATCTCATCACGTGATGACACATGCTGAACTTTGCTAGTAAGAGCCATGGCCTGGTGACGAAAGCGGGGATTAACGTGTTGGGTAACAAAGTAAGATTTGAGGCGGTAGTAGCAGAGGTTTTATTTCGTTGGGTCGTCGTGGTCTACATTGAATCGGAGTGTGTAGAGTGAGCCGCAATTAGCGCAGGCTTCATATCCACTATGATGTTATTCACAGTTAGCAGCAAAAGAGGAGAGTCATTATTCATTATCGTGATTATTGACATTCACGTCTGACACTAAGTTCACAAAATATTACAGGATTATGTTCAGATTTATGAAGCCTGAGTCCAGATGATGAGCCATTTCTGCAGACTACTGAGGATGTTAGCGAGTCACAAAGCGTAGAAGGACAGGACTCGAGTATTCGTAACTAGCAGCAATGATATATCTTGAAATGAGTTCACAGGCCAAACGGAGATTGTTGTAATCAACAAGAACCTTCCTCTGCTGGACACTCCTCACACAAGGTTCTCATTAGGGTAAGGGCAAACATGGGGAAGAGATGAGATGTATCGGGCAAGGGTCGTGAAGGCAGGCAGGCAGGCAGTATGATCGTGATCTAATAAAATTGATGGCGCAAACTCTTGTAATCGTGAGATTATACACACCGTTGTAACGTGTTGTAGGACTGAACTAAGGTCACTTTCAATCACGCTTATTGGCCTCTTCTCATTTCGTCTAGACAAATGAATGACGTAACTACATACTCTTGTCGTGGCAAGCTTCCTAGTTCCGACATCTCATAATAGTAAATCCTGAAGTACTTTAGTCATGAGATAGACAATAGTTCTGTTTTTCATAGTTTAGCAGCTGTCACTAACATGAGCCTCCAATTGATAGTTCCTGTGAATGCCAGTTCGCGCGATGTTTCTGGTTTCTAAGGAACACAGTATGCTCAACATGCTCTGCAACGAAACAACTCCGAAAACTGATCATCTTTATCAGGACTTTGATTTAGAATCCTTCTAGGTCTGCTCTGCCTCTCTCTGGATCCGCTATACTGGTCATTAAAAGAAGAGCTGTCTTCATCGACGGGGCACAGACAAACAAGGGTACTTCATCAATGGAGGGGAGGGCCCACTTCATCGACTGACAAATTGTCTTCACTGATGACAACCGTGTGCGCTTTTTCTGTCCCCATTGTTGCTCATCTGCCAGAATAAGATTTATGCGTCTCTACCTTCGTTTGATATTGGCTTTAAGCTTCTCAAATCCGGGCCCAGTTTCTTTCAGCTCAGCCGTAGTTTACCATCAAAAGAACAGGATGGATCACTGCTCTCTTCATTCGCCATTGCCCGCAGCCATCTCATATGGACTGCCTTTAGAGCGCTTCAGAAGCCTCTTCACGTTTTTCACCCCCTGCACATATTTAGCCATTGTCGGTGAATGGGATGAAACATTTAGCTCGGCCTGAGATCCTGGAATGTGGGGAACAGAGCGGACTGGAGCGGTCACTTCACCTTCTAAAGTATTGTCGTCACTGTTGACATCAGCAAACATGCGCTTTGTGGGCCGATTCTTATCTGGGAGCTCCTCTTCTTGTATGATCTCCATGCGTGCCTTAAATCCTTCGACATAAACCTCCTTGTTCGCCAACAGCTCCTCCGCAAATTGCAGCTGCCTCGCATATGTACGAGTAGAAGATCCAGGTGGATCGCTGTTTTCCTTATCCACCATTGCCTGCAGCCATCTGACATGTGATCTGGAGCTCTCCAAACTCCTCTCCTCCTGTTTCAATTCCCAAAGATAATTACCCATTTCTGGTAAAGGAAATTGCTGACCAGGAGATCTTGGAACTTGGGAAGGATAACTGGATGGATTATTGCCCTCGTCGTCTTTGTACTCCGTTGCTTGGCTACTGTTAAGGATGTTCTGCAGCCTTCCGACCTGGGCTTTCAGATCCTCCACATAGCTCTCTGGGTACATCTTTTCTGATAAAGAAGACTTTTCGGCATGAGATCGTGATTCAGTAGAAACTGGCTTGGATAAATCATTGTCTTCTCCAAGAGTCTGCTGATCCCCTTGTCCAAATATCTGGTCGATCGACCTTTGATAGATTTCCAGTTGCTCTCCACACGAGGGGCAGATACGTGACTTGCTATAGCCAGGTGGTACGAAAGAGACGTGAGGATATGCGCACGATCCTTCCGGAATTGTCACATTGGTCAGCATTATAGGCTTTGTGTTGTCGTTGAGAGATTTTTTGTCGCTGAGACGAACCACAGCTGCATCTTTGCCCATCAGCTCCTTGAACATACCAAAGCTGACCATGACCGGTCTCGCATCTCCCTTTGGAAGCTGCACAGCTCCCAGCATTGATTGAAGATTCGGCAGAATGCTCTCAGTTGGTTCGACATTTGCTGGCAGATTGAGTAACGGCAGACTGGAGTCCTGAGGAAAGATCTCTTCGCTGACATGCTTGACAGACTCAAGAAATTGGTTAATACTGTTCAGATCGTTATATAACCGCCTCACGTATCTTCTTTTCGTAACGACCTTTGACGGGTTGTTCGCAACTACCGGTTGGTACGCAGGGCCGGCATGAATACCAGCTAGAGGGTGCAAATTAGACGTAGACTCTGGAGTCTCAAGCGGGATGCCTGATATTCTGGATGGAGGTATTCCTGGATTCCAGCTCGTGAGTGGTGGTGCTGTTGCTGTTACGAAGACATTGCGCTCAGCGAGCCGTGAACTGCCAGACAAAATATTCAAGTCTTCAGGATCATCAGATGGGTTGGTCGATGCCATCTTCACGCGTTGACAGTGTCAATAGCCTGGAGCAGTCAGTATTTGATGCTGTTAGGTACGCGCTTTAGTTCGAGTTACTGAAAACGACGAGTTATATGCGCTAAGGCAACCTAGAAGCTTTTGGGGTGGCAGAAGTATAGGAGGGGAGCCTTTATAATCACTACTACGGCGAACACGCCGCCCAGGAGCTTAAAGAGTCACAATCAGTTCGATACTATTTCGAGGCAGTGCAGCTCATGTGATCAGACCATACCTAAAGTTGAAGTTGGATCATCGTATACATTCTGGATAGTAAAGTAAACATGCTAGATATCGTGCCATCAGCTTTTTATTCAGTGCTGGCACTGAGTGTTGGCCCCTGTGAGTTGGTGTCTTAAGGTTCTTTGATCCGGTCAGCTTTTGTCCAGCTTAGGGCGTTTTGTACAGGCGGCTCTCATATGTCTCCGACACACATCATTGCGGGCGAATCGAGAACCGCAGTAGTCGCATTCATATTCCTTCACACCCAAATGTGCCGATTTGTAATGTCGGTTGAATTGCTTCAACTCTCTGTACGCTTTTCGACTTCCTGGCTTGAGACAGGAACCAGTACCACATATATACTCTGCGCGTGCTGAATCGTAGAATAGGACTGCGCCTGGGAACTTTCGCACTTGAGCAGGCATGTCACTCGCCGTGATAAGCTTGACAGTTCCTTTTTGGACAGAGCTTTCGAGACTGGGTGCTACTTCGGATTCATTTGCTCGTTGGCCCCTCTCTGTCATGTTATTAGGTCTGAAATCATCAATGCCAACTTGTGAAAGGCCCCTCTGAACGGCAGGCATGACAAGATCAAACTTTCTGAGCAAAAGTGGTACTAATTCACGACTCAGCTGGAGGTATTTTTGAATCTCTTCGTCCTTAATGGGCCGGTCTGGCTGGTTAGCAACCGACCGTACCGACAAGTCCATGTTGGGGGTGGTAGTGTACTTCTCTAACTTTCTGTCGCCATCGCCGACTCGAACTCCTTGAACCTGTCGTCCATCCGAGCTCTTGCCGTAGCTTCCGTAGACTTGTGTGCCCTCGTGTGCTAACATGACGATGGTAGGATCGTTGGCTGTTGTTTACTTGGCTGATGTTCAGAATACTCAATTTATCAGCGGTGATGCGGCACCAACTTGCTTTTTCCGGGAGTCTTATAATGAAAAGCCCAGGAATAGCCGTTTAAATATTAAGAGGCGTTCGGTATGAGAGCCTTCAAGAATACAGCACCACACTATGTAGCAATAGTGGCAGAACCGCCCGCCACTTTGAATACCGCCACGTGCCTTTGATATCACAAGACGTATCGTTGAGCATTGGATTAGGGCAAAGAGAGCCACTTGACCCTATTTGGTCGCCAGAGTTGCCCCACTGTTTTCTTTTATTGAGGAACTTACCATATCTGGAACACAAAAGTGGCCACCTGAGCCGCGCTTAAAATCGCCCTATCTTTGTTCCACTCCAGATAGTTCAAAAACTACAGCAATTAGTGATGTCGTCAATATGCTTCCTCGACCAGCAACAAAGAGATAAAGGCCAAACGTCGTCTTCGGATGCTACCTACCAGGAGAGGGCAATATGAGCAATATGACACGCCATAATCGCAGCTTCTATTCTTTTGGGCTACTATATCTCATGCCATCGTTACCAGATTTGTATTTTTGCGGTGCCACTTTACAACCTAACCCACAGAAAGTACCATAGATAAATTACGAAACTGATGACCTGGAAGATACTAGAATAACAGTTCCAGCTTCGTGCCCTACTTAATACCACTGATATACCACTTTTATTGGGACCAATGTATTATCAATATACGTTAAAAATGCTACCTTGAAATACCGTTCCTTAGCGCTCATCATTCATCACATTCATTAATCGTTAACCCTTCATGTTCTTTGGCTAGTGATGCACCGTTCTTCTGTGACGCACGAGGATGTCCTTTCGGCAAAACCCTTTGCCGCATAGCTCGCACTCAAATGACTTCTTCCCTAAGTGCTGGGACTCATAATGCCGTTCGCAGTCTCGGGACTTGGTAAAGCCGTGACCGCAGGTCTTGCAGAAGAACTTTTTACCACCCGGCACAATGAACTTCTGGAAAGACAACTCTACATTGGAAACACTTGACTCTGGTGGCATGGCAACGTCAGATTGCTCTTCATTGTCTCCACAGGGCTGGGCAGACTTGGCTACAGCCATATGTCCATTAATCGGCCGTTCACCAATGCCGGAACTGCTTACCTGCTCCGGCAGTTCAGCTCCGTCGACGGATTCAAACCATGGCAGCAAATCTGCAAAGAAAGGAAAATGGGCCTGATAATCCAGTTGTGTATGCATCGCCGCCTCCCCAATTTCAATTGCTACTTTGTCGTGTACTGTGGATGACCCTCGTTCATCATAGTCATAAGAATCGAGAGGAACATCATCAATGTCACTCCTTTCGTCATCAGCGACAAGCTGTGGTGGTTGTGTAAACTGTTCACCTGAATAGTAAGCTGCCGAGACTGCGACGTTAGACTCGGATGGGAAATATTCACTGAAGGCTGAATAAAGTTGCTCTTGCTCCTCGACAATTTGATGCAGTGAAAGATGGGAGGATGCTTGCTCGACCGCCAACAATAGCAGCAGAGGGTTCATAAATTCCGGAGCTTTAGGGGAGGTGGCTACTGGCGCGTCGATCCAGTTATTGGATGTGCTCTCTTCCCAACGCTCCGAAGGCTGTTTCACATTGCCCTGCGCTTGGCGGCTATCAGTAACGACGTGTAACGTAGAAAGTTCATCCTGTCGCAGCTCTCCAGAGGCATCTGTGGGATCATAATCCTCGTAAATATTGGACACTTTACCCAATGTCATCTTTTATTGATTCGTGTTAGGACTGGCGAGTTTTTTTATCATATTTATACACTTTAGATGTGGCACCTAGGCATTTCCTATTCGAGACTAGCAAGCCCCGTGATTGTCCCAAGAGGGCACAGCCAAAAATTCGGTAAAGTCCGCTAGAACCACTAAACCAGGTCATAACATTTAAACCACGATAATTCAGCACACGTGCGTTACGATAATAAAGCATCGTGGTGGCACACACCTACCTTGGTGGCACATACCTGCCTTCGTAGCTACCCCACATTTCATCGACACCTTTTGGATTCCGCACTTCCAAGCAGACACGGCAGCTTCCATTAGCGGAAGCACACATTCGCAGCACATAATACATTAAAACAGGTAACTTCAACTCATAATATACGATGCATTAGTCCGTTTGATTCAAGCTTGACTCGATGCCACGCTTCTTACATGCTCTGAACTTGTGTCGCCGAAGGACGTCACTTCTGCTGAAGCGAGCTCCACATTCGCAAACATAAGGTTGTTCAGACGAGTGTTGTTTCAAATAGTGACGCCCAGTACAATAAGACCGCTTTTTGAACAGCTTGCCACACTCCCCAACTGAGCAGCGGTAGTAGGTCTCACCATATACGCCAATCTCACTCGGAGCAGGGGCACGGACAGACGATACTAGAGTTCTTTTAGGGCCCTTCATCCCTTGCTGTCCAACTGCAGTTGGGCACCACAAACCCTCCACCTCATCGAGTTCCATGACCACTACAGGCTTTTCGGCATTCTTGGGCTCCCCGACTACATGATCGTTCATACGGAGGTCCTCGTCTGGTGCGAACTCCGCGAGCGGAGGATCGTGGCCATAGGGACGGATCCAAAACATGATAGAAATCGCACCAGCAAAATATATGTACAAAAAATTTTGCTATTACTACGAAGAGAGTATTTATATTGGCAGAGGAGAAATGAAGGAGAGCATGTGGGTGATGTCTGGTGGCACAGCAACCCCGCAATCGACCAATTCCGCTATCCCCGCAACTCCCAGCGCCGATTCCGAAGTATTAAGATCGACATTTCACGTGAGTGAGCGTAATCAGAACGAAATCCTCTTCTAAAGGCATCCAACGACGAGCTGCTGCACTTTGGTCTTGGGACCCGTGTTCGGCGATACAGCACAGGGTACCTGCGGCCTCACTATCATGCATGCACTCTGCAGATACGCTGAGATCCTTTTTCTGCTAGGGTATGGGCAGAGATGAGCTTATACTCAGCTATACAGCTGATCTCTTAATGCTATCTAACTAGCTTGTAATGTACTCAACTAAAATAATAATAACTTTTTACACAATAAATAACCAAACGAACTGCTCCATTCACTGCTTCCTTACGCATTTTTTCTGCCAAGTGAGCATGCCTTCTTTTTATGGCGGGCTAACAAGTCGGACCGCTTGTACTGTCGGCCGCATTTGCATTTGTGTCTCAGCTTAGTGTGCTTGGCTCGAAAATGTCGTCCCATTATAACCGATCTCTGTTTATTGACAGACTCACAACCAGAAACTTGGCACTTAAAGTACCGCACACCCTTCTTTCGGAACATGAGTGGCTCAGGAGCAAGTAGAGGTTGTTCCACAGCCCTCGTATCTTCATGCTCTTCGTGCTGCAGCTTATCTGCATCGATCAGTGCAGGCCCCTCATCGACGTCGTCAACATGCAGGTCATGGCCATCATCAACAACATTGCAACCAGTAACAGCGCGGGAAATGACCAACAAGAAAGGATTAATCGTCATCTGTTCCTCGGGTAGAGAGCGAAAGACGACTGGTGAACAAAGAGGCCAGGGACCGTCGTCGAGACGGTGCAATCCAAATTCCGTCTCATTGTTGTCGAACCCCTTAACGAACTGAGCTAAATCATCCTGGGATGTATGATTATTGACGGACTCGACTCGCTCCATTGAGGCAGTATAATAAGAAGGAATTACGGAATTTTGGAAAAACAGCAACACTTCTACAAAAAGCGCAGTGCCACCTGCAGATCACTACTATCTAGGGAACGGTCAACTGGCCATGTGGGTTAGGATTTGTATAAGCTAGCACTATCCCATTAGTTGCGAAGCATATGCCATCGGGCGCACGTTGGGGTGAGGAGATGCCGAAAAAGTCTCAAACTTCAGCTTGCCCTCGGTACCAATGTTGATGTAGGCTCCCATGTTACCTTGCGAGTCGCAGTAGTTGGGTGCTGAGAAAACAGTGATAAGACGGCCGTCGTGCTCCTCAGAGTAGCCCTCCATGCGCACCTCGTGCGAGCGGATGACGGCCGTAAGTCCATTGGCCTTGCAGAACTTTTCGGTGACGTCGGGGCCAAACTGGATACCAATTCCTCGCTTGCTGGGGCCTCTTCCTGGCTCTGGTTGGGGGTCTGTCCACAGCATCTCCATCATAAGCCCCTGAGATCCAGGCTGGCGCTCGGCGAAACGGTCAACCTTACGGATGTCATCAAGAGTAACGTCATCGCGCGAGAAAAGTCCACCATGCACGACGAAATACTTGTTGCAGATTAGCGTAGCCAGCGGAAGCTGAGAAAATGAATCCGAAAACAGTTTGAAAACAGCTTCCGAGATGTACTTATGTTTACACTCCCCCTCGAATCCATACACCTTGTTCATGTTGTCAGTCTCGTGGTTTCCTCGGTTGAGGAACATCTGGTTCGGGTAGAGGATCTTGTAAGCGTAGAACAGGAGCGCTATCTCGCACGACCACGAACCGCGGTCAACAAAGTCTCCGTTGAAGAGATACTTATGCGTAGGGGAGGGAACACCGTTTCGGCGGAACAATTCCAAAACATCGTAGAATTGACCGTGCGTGTCTCCACACACAGTGAGCGTCTCGTCCTCCTCCACATTGAGCTCAACCATTGTAGGCTCCTCGTGGAAAAGGCGCATCGCATGGATAACGATAGCGTACAGGTACTTACGAGGAATGAGTTTGCCCTGCTTGAAGTGCTCCGTCATGGCCTCGACAAACTCTTTAGTCACCTTGGCGTTGACTACAGGAATCGATGTCCGCGTGGGCTTCGAGTCCACTGGTCCGTACTCAATCTCAAGATGAGGACCATCATAGCTGTCCTCGACAGCCATCGACTTGATGTCAAGAGTTGATGCAATGCTGGGCTCATCTTCTACCTCAATAGCCCGCTCAAAAGCCAGTCTGCGTACAATCTTCTGGCATTCAATGTACTTGGCCTTTGCATCCTTATCACCGGGAGCGCGTTCTACAACTGTTTTGAAATCGACGAGTGCATCTTTGTACTTGATGATGGCTGTGTTGGCCACGGCACGTCGGTAGTGAGCTTTTGTGTACGAGGGATCGAGTCGAATGGCCTCGGTGGCATCTGCTATGGCTGCTCCATACGCCTCCGTTTTGATGTAAGCCTGGGCGCGGTTGGCAAAGTAAATGGCTACGCTAGGGTCCAGCTCTATGGCCTTTGTGTACAGATCAATGGCTTCGTCGAACTTGGAGGCGGCTAGAGCTTTATTACCGGCGTTTTTGAGGTCCACGGCGCTGGTCGACGTCATGGTGACGGTGTTTGCCGAACCCGAAGTTGGAGATATTGAAAGGGTATGTAGTAGATGCTAAGAACGTAGAAACGTCGTCTGGATCTGGACCGCCAGAAAC
Organism: Sugiyamaella boreocaroliniensis; assembly: GCA_030575195.1. NCBI lineage: Eukaryota > Fungi > Ascomycota > Dipodascomycetes > Dipodascales > Trichomonascaceae > Sugiyamaella > Sugiyamaella boreocaroliniensis. Next base: position 684,684 of record JAJMIE010000002.1, on the reverse strand, counting down.
AGGTAGAATGAGTACTACCGACCTGAAGCGAGGCGGCGAGTGGGTCTGGAAACGTGGATTCTATGATTCTTGTGAAGAATTACCGCCAGCCGCGTAGGGGGTAGGGGAGAAAAGCGAGAAAAGGCGCAAAAAGGTGAAAAACAGAAAATGAACATTCTTCCCGTTTACTTAGACAGGGAAGCAATGGGAATTGTCATTGTTTTGGTGACCTAGTCGAGTGGAGGTCGTGAAGGTCACGAGGATGTTCAAGGCAATATTGTATCCAATCAATATGAGTGTCTTTTTGTGACCCTAGCTACTCCCTCCTATAATCTATAGTGAATGCACGAATGGAAACAACCCCTTTTGGGGATAGCACTGAACAGGCCTACGAGGAAACCTACGCGAGGCAACTCACCCGTCCCGCGCCGGGGCCACCGTGGTCCGTCTTGGATTGCATGGTCTTTGGTCGCAGGCTCAGTTTGAGTGCCAGATCAACAAAAGTGCATCATAGTACATTCTGGTCGGAGGGCACTAGCTCTCACCTTCCTACACCAGGGTGTCTCCAGCGACACTGACATCGTAAAGCTACAAAGATAATGCAATAGTGAACAAGCAGCGATTTAGCGGCTTTTTTAGCAAGTTAGTTCAACGATGGGGAACGCCCTTAGGCCTTGACGGCGTCTCCCGGAGGAGGAGTCTTGCGGCGGGGCTTGAACTTGCGGTTCTTGGGCTTGCCGTTGGCATCGGAGCCATTGGCTTCGTTGGATGGCTTCGAGCCGTTAGCCGACTTGTTGCCATTTGCTTTGTTGGGGTGTGCCTTCTTGTGGCCGTTGGCCTTGGCATTTTTGGTAGATCCATTGGCGGAGCCATTAGTAGCAGGCTTCACCGAGTCATTAGTAGCGGGTTTCACCGAGCCATTAGTAGATTCATTGGCCGAGACGTTAGAAACTTCAGTAGTCTCACTGGATGACTGAGAAATGTCAGCCTCAGCGGTCTTGGCTGTCTTGACAGGCTCAGCAGCTGTCTCCTTGCTGACAGGCTCCTCAGGCTCTTCGCTCTCTTCGTGCATGAATGATATCTTAGAGGGCCGGTTCGCGGTGTTGAGTTGCGCAAACAGATCTTCAGCGGGGGTCTCAGCAATGGCCTTAATAGTCTGGTACTGGACACTGCCGACAACAGTCTCGGTGGAGCCAGCGGAAAGTTTCTCAAGAGCATCGACAGATGTCTCGTCTCCGCGGTACATGATCTGGAGCATTTTCTCCATGGCTTCGGACTCTTCAGCAGGCGTCACGCTGACAAGCTGGCGCTTGATGGAGGCAGCACGCAGAAACTGCACAGCCAGCAGCAGCTGCTTGCGACCTTCGGCTTGGGCCTCAGCGCGGACCTCAGCAGCAAGAGCTTTGCGAGCCTTAGCAGCCTCAGTCTCACGCGCGCGCTCCTCAGCAGCTCGTGACGCAGCGTTGGCCTTGATGGCCGCAAGAACTTCATTCAGCTCCCTGAGCGGTGCTTCGACAGCATCGGTCTGTGCCAACGCAAGGCGCTGGTCAGCATTCAAAGGTGGCTCTCTGCCAGCCGCAATGGCCTCATCAGCAACCTCCCGGTACTTGTCGAGCTTGGCCTTGCGCTTCTGTAGGTTGCGGATCCGCTTGTGAATGTGCTCGAGAACAGGATCCGAATCGACGTCAGGCTCAACGGACGAAGCTACAGAGGACTCGCGAGCACTACGGTCATCTTCACTGCGGTCCTGCTGCTGCTGCTTAGCTAGTCGCTTCTGTGCGCGCTTCGAAAGTTCGGAGGCCTCGACTGAAGGCATTGAATGCAAAACCACAAAATGGCAGTTTGACACTGGGGGGAAAAAGATCAAAAAGTCGGGGAATGACGGTCAAGACACTCCCGTAATCACACACTTCGCACCGTCAAGAGAATGCAAAAACTATTCTGGCGAAACCACAGCTCCTGGCTCTTGGTTGGCTTGTAGAACGAGTCGAAGCGTGAAGAAAGTTGACTCTATTTAAGGCGGGCCGCATCAGGGCAAGGCCGCAACCCTCAGGGGTAGTACGGCGTAGGTGCGGCTCGAGCCGTGCCTCTACTATACACAATAAGTTACAGAATGAATGCTACGAGATCCGCTGAATGGGGGATCCACGGAAAGGAGTGAACCAGAGACGAGAATGAAATACTACGAAACAGCCAATCCAGTCAATAGATGGAATCGTATGTCTCATTTTAAGTTGGTTCCCACTAGAGCCACCACTGGTAGGCTCGATGCATCACTTGGGTACCTCCAGCGAGGCTACTGCCTTCAGAAGGATGTCGCGAGGTGCGAGTTCAAAGTTGGCAACATCATCGTTGAACTTGGGCCATTCAAGGCCCCGGTTGGGTCTCGCCTCCTCGAACTGTCGGAGAACAGTCGCTTCTTCATCAGGATATACCTGCTGAGTGAACTTGAACAGCCACATCCACGCATCGCCATTAAGAGCATCTGCCTCGACAGCACGCTTAAACCACGTCGCAGCCTTATCCTTCTTGCCGTCCTCCCAAAAGTGGCGGCCCAGCGTAGAAAGCAAGTAGGCGTCTTTATCACAGTCTTTGACAGCTTGGACAACTTTTGAACGTCGCTGAAGGCGGGAAAGCTCCAATAGGTATTCCGACCACACCATACCCGACTTGGGACATTCTCGCAGTGCACGAGCACATTGCTTCAGAGCTTCTGCACTGCTGTTGGCGCGCTTCTCTAGACGAATACGATGGACCCACAGCAGCTCATTGTGCTGGTTGACCTGCATGGCTCGATCCAGAACAGACCGAGCTCGGATAACAACGCCCTCGCTCTCTTCGAGCTGCGCAAGCAGAAGCCACAGCTGCACGTAGCCAGGACACATCTTCGTACCAGTAGTGAATGTCTCTCTGGCCTCTTTGATCTTGCTGCTCCGCTGCTGGACCTGACCCTTGTACACGTACAAACCAGCTGCACGCGGGAACTGGGCAAGCCCCTCTGTGGCCACTTCGCAGGCCTTATCTAGTCTTCCCATCTGCCATTCAAAAAGGACCGACTTGATCCACATGCTCTCAGAATTCGCGTCACGGCGGGCTCGTGCAAGCAGCTTGGATGCTCTGTCAAACGATTTGAACTCAATCTCCAGCCCAATAGCTGCCAACCAGATCTGCTCGTTATTGGGGTTCTTCTCAAACGCCCGCTCCAGAATAGCTCGGGCCCCATCAACATCCTCGCATGCAGCTTTCTCTTGAGCATACAAAAGCCAAAACTGCTCTGTAGAAGGACATGCCTGTATAGCCTTGTCTAAAACAGTCCATAAAATGTCTCTCGAACCGCTCTGAGAGGCCAGCTTCTTTTCCAACCGCACAGTAGCCACCCAGAGAGATGACGACGTAGGGAACAGCTTGAGGCCGAATGCATAAATGGCACGAGCCGACTCGGGGAATCCACGATCTAGTAATCCCTTTCCATCTTCCAGCCACGTCTTCTTTTTATCTTCATCACTATCGTCCTCCATGCCAAGCAAGCCGGTTGCTTTGATTATGGCACGACACGATAGAACCGCCTTCTCAGTCTCACATGTCTCTGCTTCTTTGAGCCACGTAGCCCGCTCCGGCATGCCGCCTGCAGTCTCTAGGTTTCGAACTGCATTCGACATGATTGTGTCGACGCGCGCTTGATCCTGATGCTCTTGCTCTTCAAGACGTGCCGCAGCAATCCACACGGCCCGTGACGTCCGCAGCGCCTTTCCAGCTTTTCCAAGAACCTTCCGAGCATTTTTGTATGTCTCTAGTCGAGCCAATGCAAGCCACAGCTCCTCAGATAACGGCACAAGCTCAACAGCCTGTGCGAGTAGCAGACGGGCTTCTGCAGGGTTCTTTTCGAGATTAACTGCAACTTTCCATAGAGTATCGCTGGTCGGGTTGGCTTCCAACGCTCGTTGAACAACCTTCTTACGAACTGTAACGTCGTCCTCTAGGTTGATAGCCGCTAGCCAGATATCCACGGATTTTGGCAACATGCGTACGGCACTGGCAGCAATCACCTTTGCACTTCGCTTATTGTCATTCAGGTTGGAGTTGAGGCGGATGTTATTCAGCCAAACGTCTTCAGACCGGGGACATTTCTCGCAAGCCTCTTGTATAAGTGAACGAGCTCGTCCCAGATGATTTGCCTGCTCTTCAACGAGCGTCAGACCGATCCAACCGCGGAAGTCATTTGGGTCGACCTTGACAAGCGCTTCAAACAGCGAACGGGCACGTTTGATGTCTCCAATATCCACAGACGAAGCTGAAGACTTTGACAACGACGTTAAATATCCCTTCGGATCAATAGTGCTCGCACCACCGAGCTGAATGGCCTCGGGGTTGGCCTCATCTGATTCATCAGTATCGTCAGCCTGCTGGAGACGTAGACCCAGCATCTTTCCACGTGCGCTCGAAATAGACCTGAAATCAGTCATTGTACCGTCAGTGGTAGATTCAGTTTCAATTGATGCGTCGAGGGCTCCCTGGTTTCTGGCACCCATGAGAACAGAGTCTGGTACTGCATAAAACCGGCGTTCCATATCTTGGCGTTGACGTTTATTCTTTCGAGTTAAGTCACCGACGTCGGGTAGCGCCGCCCATTCATCGGCAGATACTGTTCCAAGGGCTCGTTTTAAGTCGCTGAATTGTGCCGAGATCTTGGGGTTCTCTTTCTCGAACTTCTCGCGTTCGGCAGCTTCACGGGCCTCGCGCTGAGCTTTACGACGCTCCTCCATTCTTCGGTCAATAGCCTCATAAACAAGATCTGCCTCGTCATCTTCAGGGTCTTGTGTTAACGATCCGACTAGCAGTCCTGAGTCGTTTTCAGGATCACGGAATCGCTCCTCATCGTCGCCTTCAGTCTCGCGGATTGACTTCATCACATCTACTCCTGTACGAGCAGGTCCAATGTCGGATGCCGTTGTAAATCCTGTCGCACCACGACCCAGTCCAGGGACGTACCCGGCAGGTGCCGGCATATCCAGGAAACTGGGTCTATTAGAAGACATTTTGGATGATGCTAAGCTGTATAGTGTGCAGTTCACGACTTTAGGTAGAGTAGTTACCCGGCAGCAAATACCTTCGAACTTGTGGTGCTAGAAGGAGCCTGCACTGGTACGAAATCAATTCACAGACAAGTCGCGTCTACTACCAGGGACCGGATAAGCAATTGATATAATTAACAATCCGTTAATAGTGCTTCACAGCAGCTACTGACTCGCTCATTTCAAGCGGCTGAGTTAGATGCCTACACGGCTGCCCATGCGGCTGGCGCATCTCCAAAATATATTTTTTTTGAAAATTTAGGCAAGGTCTACTCTCTATCAAATTCATCATGCCTAGTGGAGTCCGCCGAAGGAAGCACGCCAGATCGTCGATCTCAAAGACAACGCGTCGTACCAAAGACAAGCATGCCCGGGTTCCCGTTGCAGCCAACCCCATTATTGCAGCCAACTGGGACAAGAAGCTGACTCTGTCGCAGAACTTTGAGAAGTTTGGACTGAGATCAAAGCTGGGCCGTAGAGCCGGTGGTGTGGAGAAGAAGATTACTCTTGAGGATCCTGAGGTCGAGGAGAAAGATGAGGATGCCGAGGAGGTTGCTGGACAAAATGAGGGACGTATTGTGAGACATGAAGATGGAACCGTTACCGTTGAATACGATGCCAAGGACGAATCTGACGATGAGATGGACGTGCCAGAGGCCGAAGTGAGCAAGACCGATGTAGTCACACAACTAGAAGCATATGCTCGCTCAGGTGTCACTACGCCGCGAGTTCAGAGCGACCGTGAGAAGGACTGGATCCAACGACTCGTCGAGAAGCACGGAGACAACTACGAGGCTATGTTCCGTGACCGCAAGCTCAACATCTACCAGCAGGCGGTTGGAGACCTTCGTCGTCGTGTGTACAAGTGGAAGAAGAGCCAGGGCCTTGCTTGAAGGGCGAATGTGACGAACAGAAAAGAATGATGACGATAGGGAGGAAGAGAGATTGCATAGCTTTAGCGATTATTATTATTTTTTATTAACATTGTTATTATGACTATTTGACAGTGTCCAATATACAAGTCGAATTGATTGAAATGTCCGGTTGCTAAACCGTCTAATCGGCTTCGGCGAAAGCACGGTAGGTGATGAACTCGCCCTCGAGGGACTTGAGCTCGATGTCGACGCCAGCTCCGACAAAGAAGACATTTCCAGTCTTGAAGCTGTGCTCAACGCCGGCTCCAGAAATGGTTCCAGTACCCGAGGTCGAAACAAGGATGCTAGGGCCATCAACAGCCTTGATGCGAGCAGTAGCACCGCTGGCAACAGTCGTCTGCAACACGGCGAACTCATCAATAGGAGGGTTGTACAGCACAAACTTGCAGTTGTCGCCAGAACCACGAGGGAATGCAAGAGGCTTCATCTTCTGCTCGCTAACGGGAGAGTACGAGTACGTGAGCATCGACACAAGCGTATCAACGTCCTTGAACTTGGGCGTAAATCCGGCACGGACAACGTTGTCACTGGCAGCCATGCACTCGATGATGTCACCCGAGATGTAGGCATGCGGGTCCTTGGCGCGTAGGAACATGGCCTCACCGGGACGGAGAGTCACGTAGTTGAGCAGCAGGCCACCGCAAAAGAGACCAATGTCGTTAGGGAACTGCTCGTTGAGACGTAGCAGCAGCTTGGACAACTCAGCGCCGCCTGCGGAGCCACCAAAGCTGGCGCCCTCGGTCTCGGCACGCTTGACGACCTTAGCAGCTGCAGCAGCGACGTTGGACTCTGACTGGGTCATGAGCTTGCCAAATAGCGACTGCAGAGCCTTGCGGTTAGCAATATCCTCGGGCGAGCCCTCAGCGGCCTGCTCGTGGCCCTCGACAGCTTTCTCGAAGCTGGCAGCCTCGGCGGCTCCAATGAGTTCGAACAGCTCTGGAATGGTGTGAAGGAACTCGACAATCTCTTTCAGAGGACGGAATCCGCAGAAGCCTTCGAACTCGGTCACGGCAATGGCCATCTCAGGCTTGTGGTTGGCATCGGGGTAGTTCTTGGGGTCACGGGCGTGAAGCACAGCTCCGAGGGCCTTGTCGGGATGAGCCTGGATACTGAGAGCCTTGCGAATCGACAGCACCTTGAACAGATACGGCAATTCGCCAGCGCCGAACTTGGCAGTGACGCGCTCATCAAGAAGCGTGGGCTCGGCGGCCACAGTGTCGCGAAGCGATTTGCCAGTGGACACGTTGACAGAAGGAACCGAGGGATGGGTACCCATCCACAGCTCAGCGTAGGGCTTAGACTCATCAATGGTGAAATCAGCCGAGGCACCGGCCGCGAACTGCGCAGCAGCACTCGAAGCTCCGAGTTTTCCTGTGGTTAGCTGTTTACACGTAAAGATATGGCGGCATGCAGTGAGCACGTATTAAAAGAAGTCTCCCTCGAGCCAAAATCACTTACCCCAGTCGTAGGACTGAACACCTTCTGTTAGCCTTACTCATTCGACCGAATCACGCGACTTACCGCACTTAAGCTGGAACAATTTGTCGGACATTTTGCTGGATCAATGGTTAAGTGTCACGTTGAAAACGCGTTGCTAATAGCTGCTAGGTGATTAGCCAGGGTCGGGGCTAGGGCGGGTTTCGAAAGGCCTGGACTAGGCCTGGACCACTACAGCACGTAAGCAAAGCAGGCAAATGATATTTCAATAGACAGCCATATGGTGGTTAAGCTAGTTGATGCATAAGAGCTTGAAATGGTTGATCCAGCTGGAATGGCTAGCGTGCGTATCGTACCTGTGAAACGGAGATAGAGATTCGATCTCCGAGAGAGTTGTGATGCTGGACGCGCTGGTTTTCATCTAATCTAGCCATTGGACTTCAGACAATATACCACGTGTCCCAAGACATGTATTTTACCTAAAACAACTCTTTATTACACTACGAATCAGTCTGAATGGGTCCTTGAAGCTCTTACCATGCCTCTATGCTTATAAGTGGAAGCTTCTTGGCGAATACGTCGGTACAGTCTGGAGAGATAAATGGATGCTAGACGCTGGACATATTTCATACAGAAACTCTCTACCGTTGGTATTGTACTATATCATACCTATCTACCTAGCTGTAAGTTCACCTCTCAGCAATCCCCACTCCAGCTGATACTATGCCCACAGAAGCTTTTAACTATAAAATTTCCCCTACCCTGACAATTATCTCTACTGAAACTCTCTATGGCGACTCATCCTGACAAACTAATCGTGGTGCGCTGAGTGGGGGTCTTCTCTAGTGCAGGATTACAAACCTCTGTAGTCGTATCTAAACCGTATAAAAGGAACCCAGTCACTGTGATTTGCTGTCTCTCTTCACACTGCGTCTTACTTGCATATCCTTTCTGACTTTTCTACACAGCCTCAGATCACCTTGAAGAACTGACAAAAATGACGATAACTGCAATTGACACTCCACGCTCAGACCCGGAACTTTACAGAGAACTCCATGCTGCTGCGCTTTTGTCAGTCAAGGCTGGAAAGGCCCGGTTAACGAAGCACAAGGTTTGGGGCCATCCAACAGCAGAAGTCGTCAGCTGGAGATTTAACGAGTGGGACTACTCCAATCCGAAGCTCAATCTACCTGTTTACGCACGCGGACTATTCACCATTGACGAAACCATTGTTGTTCGAGGATATGACAAATTCTTCAACATAGGTGAAGTGGGATCAACTTCGTGGGACTGGATCGAGAAGTATTCCGTTGGACCCTACTATGCGACCCTAAAGTCAAACGGATGCATAGTGTTCCTGGCAGGTCTTGAGGACGGAACTCTTGTTGTGACAAGCAAGCACTCCACAGGACCTAGGGATACTCCTGATAACGAGAACCACTCTTATGTGGCTTCTCAGTGGGTAGACAAGCATCTGGCCAAGGTCGGAAAGACTCGCAGGGATCTTGCGCTGGAGCTGTATTCGCTTAATGCCACTGCTGTTGGAGAACTGTGCGATGACGAGTTTGAGGAACATATACTCGCGTACACAGATGATAAGTCTGGTATCTACATGCACGGATTGAATGCAAATTCGAGGAACTTTGTTACATATGACCAGGACGCTGTCACGGATCTGGGAGAGCGATACGGATTCCTCAAGACAAAATACGTTGAGAAGCCTGATTTAAAAAGTATGAGGGCATTCCTGGAAGAATGTGCCGAGACTGGAGCTTGGGAAGGCCAGGATTCAGAGGGGTTTGTTATACGCTGCAAGGCCATCTCTAGTCCTCTGTTGGCGAATCAGCAGGGCAAGCAGCCTCAGAAGCCATCGTATGATCTCCTTGATAAGCCGGTGGATTTCTTCTTTAAGTACAAGTTTGAGGAACCGTATTTGATGTACCGTGACTGGCGCGAAGCAACTAAATCTTTAATTCGCCACAACGATATCGCAGCTGTCAAAATCACTCGAAGAAAAGAACAGACTGTTGACTATCTCAGGTTTGTCAAACCCATTCTCGCACAGGATAACACTTTGCGGGATAGCTACATGAAGAATAAGGGTATAATATCACTTCGACAGAAATACCTCGACTACAAAGGAAAGACAGGAATAGAGCTGGCCAACGAAGAGGAAACGGAAACTAGTGCTGAAACCACACCTGCTGAGTCTTCTTACAAGTATGCTCTTATTCCTGTTGCTACCATTGGATGTGGAAAGACAACTCTTGGAAAGGCTCTCCAGCATCTTACTGGCTGCGGCCATATTCAGAATGACGATTTTAAATCCAATAGACGCCAGCGGCTAGTCAGCTCGACCATTGAACAGTTTTCGACAAAGAGAATTGTTTACGTGGACCGCAACAACCACATGTCCTCAGAACGTGAGCAGTTAATAACGGACATCACGAATAACTCATTAGATCGGGTGAGGTTCGTGTGTATTAATTTTCTACCAAACGGCCCAGGATCTCGCGAGTGGGCGATAACTGATGCACGCGTCACGAAACGGGCTGGACACCACCAAACCATTACGGGTATGGATGAGCGCAAAATCCAGGGTATTATGAAGGGATTTGTTAACCGATTTCAGCGAGTACAGAGCGATCGGTTCCCGGACGACATGTTCGATACTATCATTGACCTCGACGTAACTCAGGACACGCGTGAAAACCTGGTTACGGTGCTTAAGGAGCTGCGCGAGCGTTACTCCCTGGTTGAAAGCTTCACTGAGAAGCAGATTAATGAGGCCATGGCAGTAGCTCTTGCCTACGAGCCTGAGAGTTCCAGTGCCGGTGGACACACCAAGGAACCTAAACCAAAGGTACAGAAGGTAAAGCAAGAGGCAAATGCCAGCACAGTAAGCAAGCCGCTGACCACTAACACTTTATCCAACGCACGGTTAGTCTTCTTTAACCTTTCCATTGGAATCAAACGGTCAGAGATGATTGAGCTTGTCGATAAGGCATTTGCAGCTAACCCAACTGTTGATAGCGGGTTTTGGCAAGCTCTCAAGGAGCAGAGCCGTGTACAGAATGAGTTTCATGTCACGCTGGCTCATATGCTACAGAAAGATGAGCTGACGAAATCTGTATTTCAACAGCTGAAGGCTCTGACGCCTGAAGGAGTGGAACCTCATTCGTATGGCAACAACAGCGTCCATGGCCATGGCTCGATGATTCGAATCACGCACATTGGCTTTGACGGCGACGCGCTTGCGCTGAAGGTTGAGCTCGAATCCAAGACTCTTCCGTGCGCTTCGGCAGTTCCGCACATCACAATTGGAACACGAGAAGGTATCAAACCGAAGCATTCACTGACCATGTTGCAAAGTGCCGACTCTACGCTAGTGCCATGGACAGTGTGGCCGACGAGCGTGTTTGGCCAGCTATCAGCTTTCTATTCGTAGGAACGCAAAAAATTGCATCTATTGCTCATCTCATAGCATTGAGAACTTAAGTTACTGTACAGAATAAAAACACCAAGATAGTGTCATGAAATAGGAGGATCTGGACTTGCGAGGTTCACCTTAGTGACTCAAGCAATGACACCCTTGTTGACGACGAAAGCCTCAAGAACAGCAATGGCAGAATACAGTCTGTTCTCGGCTTCCTCGAAGACAAGCGACTTGTCTGAGTAGAAGACCTCATCGTTGACTTCCTCCTGCTTACGGGGAAGGCAGTGCATGAACTTCCAGTCGGGATTGGCGTGTTGAGCAAGCTCGTTGGTGACCTGGTAGCCAGCAAACTGCTTCAGACGAAGCTGCTTCTCTTCCTCCTGGCCCATTGACACCCAAGTGTCGGTGACAATGATATCGGCGTTGTTGACAGCCACCTTGGGGTCGGTGGTCGTCTCGAACGAAGCTCCGTGCTCGGCGCCCTGAGCAACTAGATCAATGATCTTCTGGCTAACAGGGTACTCCTTGGGGGTGGCAGCAGTGACGTTAATTCCAACACGCGTGCAAGCGAGCGCCAGATCGTGCAGCACGTTGTTGGCGTCTCCGACCCAGGCAACCTTGAGACCCTCGAGCTTGGGGAACTTCTCCTTGATGGTGATAAGGTCAGCAATTGCCTGTAGAGGGTGGTAAGTGTCGCACAAGGCGTTGATGACAGGCACACGGGAGGCAGCGGCCAGGCCCTGGATGTCTGAATGAGGGCCCACACGGGCCACGATGCACGAGGTCATGGAAGAGATGACCTTGGCGCTATCATACAGGGTCTCGTTGACTCCCAGCTGGATGTCGTCCTTTCCAAGGAACATGGGGTGACCTCCAAGGTACTTGACAGCACCTTCGGTCGACACACGAGTACGTGTGCTTCGTTTGTTGAAGATCATAGACACAACCTGGCCAGCTAGTGGGGTGTGTTCATTGTATCGTCCAGAGCGGATGCTGGCCTTGTGGGCAATTCCTCGGTTGACAAGAGCAGTCAGCTCCGATGCTGTGAGGTCAGCAATGCTAGTTAGATGACGAACTTTGTGAGCCATTGTAGAAAGAGAGGTTCAAGTTGGACAAGAAAAAAATCGAATGCTGCGTAGTGTTATGACTTTATATAGACGCAGGTCCCGCGGCTAAACAAATGAGTCAAGCTGCAAAAGTCGGGATCAGCACTGCAAGCCGGAACGTTCAGGGCGAGGTGTTACACGGGCCTGCACCGGGACTGCTGTTCCGCGAGTGCATGAAATTTTGCATGCTCCGAGTCGATCTGTAGGCAAGCAACTGTTTGCTACATTTACACGGGGCTGTTTGAGCAATTGGCAGCTTGAAAGTACAGGACCACCACCACCAACACTTCGGCCCTCGCCCTAGCGACCTCATTATCTGTTAAAGGTCCCTTCTCCTGGGAGCGGCTGGGCTACCCGGCCTTTCAGCCGCGCCAAAGATAGGAACGACCAATTTTTCAGGTTTTTGATCTGTTCACCTGTCCTTACTTACCTGTGATGCCGCCCAAGAGAAACCAGGAAAACGCCAAGGCCAAGGCCAGCAAAAAGGCCCAGTCGACCGCCGACAAGACTTTTGGTCTGAAAAACAAGAACAAGTCGTCCAAGGTGCAGGCGTACGTGAAGCAAGTGGAGTCGCAAAGTGCTGGCGCTGTTCAGAAAAGAGCTGCTGATGCCGAGCGTCGAGCTGCTGAGAAGCGTGCCACCGAGCAGGCGCGTCTCGAATCACTCAAACTGTTCCAGCCTGTCCAGACACAAAAGGTGCCGTTTGGCGTCGACCCCAAATCGGTTGTCTGTGCCTTTTTCAAGCAGGGCCTGTGTACCAAGGGCAACAAGTGTAAGTTCAGCCACAACCTTGACGTGGAGCGAAAGGCCGAGAAGAAGAACCTCTACACGGACGAGCGAGCCGAGAAAGAGAACGATACGATGGACAACTGGGACGAGGAGAAACTGCGCAAGGTGGTTATGTCGAAGCACGGAAACCCCAAGACGACTACCGACATTGTGTGTAAGTTCTTCATTGAAGCAGTCGAAAACGGAAAATACGGATGGTTCTGGGTGTGTCCGAATGGTGGAAATGAGTGCAAGTACAAGCATTCGCTACCTCCGGGCTTCAAGCTCAAGACGAAGGAGGAGATGCGTCTAGAGCGTCTAGCTGCTTCCAACAAGCAAGAGATCACGCTGGAAGACTTCCTGGAGATTGAGCGACAGAAGCTGCCCAAGGATCTGACACCCGTTACGCTTGAATCTTTCACCAAGTGGAAGGAGCAGCGCGTTCTAAAGAAGGCCGAGGAGGAGATCGAGGCCCAGAAGCAGCAGCAAAAGGCTGGTTCGAAGAACATGAGTGGACGACAGCTCATGGACAGTGGCCGGTTTGTGTTTGAGGCTGATGAAAGTGATGATGAGGACGAAGCCTGGGATCTCAGCGAGCTGCGTCGTCGTGTCGAGAGCGATGAGGAGGACGCACAAAACAATGACGAGGATGAGGATGGAGACCAGTCTGTCGACTCCGACAACGTGCCTGAGGAGGTGTCGGCGGAGAACGCTCCATCGGAAGTCTCTCAAGAGGCCTAATGACGAATTGCATTGACACGACATGATGAATGGAGGGAAGGAGGAACACGTTGGGTCCAGTGTGCATCTTTTGCTGGGTTCAACGTGAAGCAGGGGGTGGGATGGTATAAGAAGGGTCCATTGAGAGGGGAAAGCACCCAGGACTGTCTCAAGGTGATACCTTTGTTGACGCACTTGTGGAAATGCTCATAGACGAGCAATTTATTCCCAAGAGTCGTGGTACTGGTAATATGTTGCTACATTAGATGTGGTGAACCCCAGAATCACAAGCCCCCTATGCAATGCTCCGAAACATCTTCTAGGAGACTCTGCGCCTTCTAGAACGCACTAGACTACCTGATCAGCTAGAAATTTAACTTTCACACTCGTATATTTGCCTTAGAACCCGTCACTTGACACTGCACTGCCCTCTGAACACTGCCCTCTGGATCACAGTTGCCGGCGCCGGTGGGAGTCCAGGTGCGGCTGATTAGTAATAGTATATAAGAATTTTGGAGATCGCTGTTGCAACAATAATTAACTCTGTTCAAAATGTCCAAGATTTCTTCTGCTCTTCAAGGAAGTGGTTACGAGGTGGCCACCGTCGCTGCTGGTTGTTTCTGGGGTGTGGAACACATCTTCCGCAAGCACTTTGGTAATGGCAAGGGTCTCATTGATGCTCGTGTAGGTTACTCGGGAGGTAAGGCAGCTGCTCCTACCTACAAGCAGGTGTGTACCGACACTACAGGTCATGCTGAGGCTCTTCAGGTCACGTTTGATCCGAAGATTGTTTCATACGATACTCTGATTGACTTCTTTTTCCGCATGCACGACCCCACGACTGTCAACCGCCAGGGAGGAGATATTGGCTCGCAGTACCGCAGCGCCATCTTCACTCACTCGGATGAGCAGGCCAAGGTAGCTGCTGAGGTCAAGGACCGCTTGCAGAAGACATTCTACCCCCACCACCGCATTGTCACTCAGATTGTTCCTATTGAGAACTTCTGGGACGCCGAGACTTATCACCAGCTGTACCTCAACAAGAACCCCACTGGCTACACCTGTCCCAGTCACTATGTGCGCACCAAGCCTCAGACTGCCTGAATACTCGGCTTTGATCGTTACAAGGCGCGGTTGTTACGTCTGATGAAATGAAAACCTTTCCATGAGTTACAACTGTGCGCTATTGTGGAGACTGAGCCAGTTGATCTTGGTCTATAGGCCAATTGCCTCAACCACTCGCTCTACAAGTCTCTAAGGGTCTTTGAGCTCTACTCACGTTCATCTGCCATTAAGTGCTATTCCATCCTGCTCATCCATCCTCCTCTGATTGTCATGTCCTTTGGCTCTCGCTGTCCCTCGCTGGTTCCTGATACACTCAAACACATACTGTAATTACACCTAATTAACACCTGGATATATAACCTCAAATAAACCATCGTTTGATGATGAATTGTAGCTTTAGTTCTCCCTCAACTGTTAGATCCGGTCCTAGTAGTCCTGGATTAGGTAACTCCGTCGCTAGCGGGGTATATATCCCCCTGCCCTGGAACTCCGATATCTCTGAATCTGACTCTTCCTTCCCCACACTTGACCCCCACATCATGACCAAACAGCTTTTCAAGCGCTTGGTGCGCTTTGTGTCCTCAGACGGAAAGACCTATTACGGAGATGCCATTCTGGCACCTGGCAGCACCGATGCGCGCTTTGCCCGTGAGGCTCGTGTCATTTCCGGAAACGTTCTCGCTGATTATCAGATTGAAGACAAAGTTTTGGTGAGCAGTTTTTGACGAAAAAATCGGCCTCTTTCAACTGACTAACACAGCCAATTCGCCAGCTCTTGTCACCTCTAGACCCGAGCCAGATCCCCACTGCCCGATTCCTGGGTCTCAACTACCGCAAGTGAGTTTCGCACTGTCGTTTACAGGCTGGTCAACTAACCAAACAGGCATGCTGCTGAAATCAATATGAAGGAGCCCTCATTCCCAGTGCTCTTCTACAAGCCACGAACCTCGCTCGGAAATCCGACGGACGACATCCCCGTGCCTCCTATGGCCCAGGGACCCAAGCATGGAAATAACGACTACGAGTGCGAGCTCGTCGTCGTCATTGGAAAGACATGCTACCAGGTGTCTCCAGAAGCGGCTCTTGACCATGTGCTGGGCTACGCCGTTGGAAACGACGTATCCAACCGCAATTGGCAGATTGAATACGGTGGTGGCCAGTGGTCGTTGGGAAAGATGTTTGACGGCTGGGCTCCGTTTGGCCCGGCCATCGTTAGCCCTGAAGTGACGGGCCATCCCAACGCCCTGCAAATCTCTACCAAGCTCAATGGCGACCTTGTGCAGAACGAGTCCACATCTGACATGATTTTCAACGTGGCAGACACTATCTCGTTCCTCAGCCAGGGCTCGACTTTGCTGCCGGGAGACATCATCTTTATGGGAACTCCGTCCGGTGTTGGTTCAGGCCGCAAGCCCAATCCTTACTGGCTTAAGAACGGTGACGAGCTCGAGATTGCGCTCTCAAGGGTTGGCTCCATCAAAAACCGTGTTGTCTTCACTGCTCCACGAACTCCTGCCAAGCTGTAGTGGTGTTAGACGTTTTGATGTGACGTAGCACTAGAGTAGAAACATTCATTCCTCTTCGTACTGAGAACGTACCGAGTAGTGTAGAGAACGTAACCTGTTGATGCTGTGATTACTTAAGTCCTGGGAGATTCCTTGATGTCATGGTGAAGTAAAAGTAGGAGCCCGAGCCATTTATCGCTGTGAGAAGACATGTCACTCAGAATCAGAAAGAACAATTGGTGCCACGGGACCACGACGGCGCGGTGGGATATTCTCTTCAGGCTCATCGTCTGAATTTTCGAGAAGGAACGGGGCTACAGGACCGCGGCGGCGGGGATGAACACTGACTATTGCCTCGTTGCCAGAATCTTTGCTGCCGGGAGACATCATCTTTATGGGAACTCCGTCCGGTGTTGGTTCAGGCCGCAAGCCCAATCCTTACTGGCTTAAGAACGGTGACGAGCTCGAGATTGCGCTCTCAAGGGTTGGCTCCATCAAAAACCGTGTTGTCTTCACTGCTCCACGAACTCCTGCCAAGCTGTAGTGGTGTTAGACGTTTTGATGTGACGTAGCACTAGAGTAGAAACATTCATTCCTCTTCGTACTGAGAACGTACCGAGTAGTGTAGAGAACGTAACCTGTTGATGCTGTGATTACTTAAGTCCTGGGAGATTCCTTGATGTCATGGTGAAGTAAAAGTAGGAGCCCGAGCCATTTATCGCTGTGAGAAGACATGTCACTCAGAATCAGAAAGAACAATTGGTGCCACGGGACCACGACGGCGCGGTGGGATATTCTCTTCAGGCTCATCGTCTGAATTTTCGAGAAGGAACGGGGCTACAGGACCGCGGCGGCGGGGATGAACACTGACTATTGCCTCGTTGCCAGAATCATCGTCATCATCCGAATGCTCCATATCGATATCACCATCCGTTACGCTACGTCGACTTGATACTGGAGAAAACAGGGGCGTTCGCCTTTGGCCAAACGACGATGGAGTTCGAGTTAAATGACGGTGCCTTCGTTCAATCTCCTCCGAGTCGTCGGTTTCTCCCTCGTCGTCAAACTCATCAGCATCAATGTTGACGACCACCGTCTCACCTTGGCGCACAGTTCGTCGCTGTGTAATCTGGATATCTCCATCCGACTCGCCGCTATCCGACACATTGTACGAGTACCTGCTCATGTCGGGATCAACCTCGATTTCTGATAACCCATCATCAGTGGCCTCGGCCAAGATATCGGACGTATCACGGTCGTCCAAAAACCCGAGATCATCTTCATCCGGCTCTTCATCCTCACTCACCACCTCGTCATCGAAGTGCCCGCCTCTAGAACGTGTCGAAATATCCATGTCATCATCCTCGTGACCGTAACCGTCACCGCCATTCCAGTCCGAGAGCACAAGCCCACAGTTGGTGCACTCTCCATGGTCGCACTCCCACATACATCTCGGACAGCGCTGGACATCGTCGTCGGAGTCGCGCAGTAGCCTGTCAAACATGGGATCAGTGCGGAAAGCTTCTGGGAACGTCAGCTTCATTTTGTCTTGGTGTAAGTGCAACGCCTTATGATGCTCGTTGCGCAACTCTGCCAGCGACTTGGCCCGGCTAGGATCTGCGTGGGACACATCTGTGGAAAGCACATCGGTGATGTGTTTCAATGCCATACACTGTACAGGCCGATGCTTGACGTTTTTCCGACATGTCGGGCACGTTCTTTTGTCGCTTTGCTTCGACAACCATTCATTCAAGCACTCTGTTAGCCGCTAAATCGTCAAATAAACAGTGCTCATACTCACGTTATAGCAAAAGACGTGTCCACACTCGGTCATGAACGGTGCAAACATGACATCTTGACATATTGAGCAAATGATAGATTCCTGGATCTTGAGTAGCGCTGATAGTAGCTGGTCGGTCGTCTTCAGTTAGTAAAGTACATCCACAAATTACACCATCACATACTCTACTCTTCAGAGCTGTCCGCAATTCTAGAGCGTCATTTTCTGTCTCCATGGCGCGAAGATAAATATTAGGAAGGTGTGTTTCCTCTTCACGCTCTTAGAATGTATATGTGCGGGGCACAGCCGCGTGATCAGCATGGAGAAGATCCAGCCGACTTATACGAACGCGAAGGCCTTTTGAGACACGGATTTAAGCGAGCAACAGGATAAATGGATTTGTTGTCTTGGCTCGAGTTATAGTCTTCTATTCGGTCTAGTATTTGGTTAACTACTTCGCCTCTTCTTTTGTTCACATTCACGTTGTATTCGTTTCAGTCTACATGAAGAACCGAAAAGTTTCTCGGTTCGATCAATATCGATCTCTGCACCTGGTGCGACAAAACTATTCTCGTAGATTACGACACCGCGGGCGAGTCATGCTTGTTGATGGCCTGGGTCAGCACCTGGTTGGAGCGGAACGTCAGACCCTTGGTCTTTTCAATCACCTGCTGGTACACCGAGACGACCGGGTGGTTCATGATAACGAGACCCTCGGACTCATCAATCTTGGCATCCATCTTGGTGTCGTGGATGAGGTTGGCAATCCACTTCTCGCCCTGTTCAGTGGACAGGTTGAGACGGGCCGACAGCTCGGCCACATCGATGCGCTGGTGGATACGGCAGTATAGCTCCGAGATGAGGTGACGCGCTGATTCCAGGAAGGGAGCAGCAACATCAGCAAGGAAGAAGTCATTCTTGAGAATGATCTCGGCCTCAGAGAGCTTGGCCTGGGCCTCCTCAAAGTCGTAGTCAATGTACAGAGCGCGGATGAACTCGGTCAACGGGTCCTGGTACTCGTACTGCTCCTGGCCAACGACACGAATCAGGTCCTTGAGACGGCGCTGGAAGTTGGAGTTGGAACCATGCGAGCCAGTTGATGTCGACAGAATGGCCTTGTTCATGGCCACCACGGCAGCCGTCAGGTATCGCAGAATCCAAGGACACGAGGCCTGGATAGTAGAGATGTACGAAGACGAGAAGAACAGGTCACACATGGCCTCCTTGCCGTTCTCCGTGTTGAAGAACGGGAACAGCGACCAGTGGATGATCCACGTACGGTTGTGAAGTTGTGTGAGGGGATCAGCAAACGAGCGCTGGTCCACAATGTCGCGGAGCTTCTGCAGCTCCTCGTTAACAGACTCCCACTGCAGAGTGAGGATATCGGCCGCGAGCTTTCCCCACGTGGCCGAGGTGACCAGCGAGGCATCGGTCGACAGCACGCGCACATTGTACAGAATGTCAGAGGCAGGGTGGTACTTTCCGCAGTTGTACTGAAGCTGACCGTACTTGTAAAGGTCGGTGATGACATCAGCTGTGATCTGGTGGTTCTTTTCCAGGTACTGCAGGTTGGCGACCTTGTCCTGCTTGAGGTTGGCGCGAACCTCTGGGTCCTCGAGCACCTCAAGGACGTGCTTGGTGCTGTCTTCGTACGACTCAAGCTCGCGCAGCACGGACTCCTTCTGGTCAAGAATCTCCTTGGGAACAGCGTCGTCACCGGCTTTGTGCAGCTCCTTCCACAGGTTGGCCGTGTAGTCGGGCATTTTAGCGTCCTTAAGCAGGTCATACTTGAGCTGGAGCAGAGCCTTGGGATCGTACAAATCCTTGGCGCTCAGCGACTCCAACAGCGGGAAAATCAGGTGTCGATCTAGGAACGGCATAAGCTTCTCCGTCAGGTCATATTTACGGGCGACCTCCAGCACTTCGGCCGGCATTTCGCGAGTTTCGGCCATTTTGACGTGGTGCTGAGTGGCTGTAGAGGTTCGCCCATATATGAAATTTTCACTTTTATACCTAGCCCTAGATTTGAGCCGCGCCTTATGAGACCGCCTAGCAGACGCGTCGAGGCGCCAAAGGAACCGCTGTTACACAGCCAATAAAAAATGTATTTGCAATTTAATTTAGGGAAGGTAATTATGCCGTGGCAGGGTGTATATTTAGACCAATGCAGTTTGTTTGGTTCTCAATTGCGTGCCTGTAGCGCAAAAATTGCCATGCACGTACCTTACATGAAGTATGCTCAGAGCTTGGGGGTTGTCACTTCTTGAAGAAAGACATGAGGCTCGACTGGCCCTTGCCACTTTTGGCCTTGCCACGAGGCGGAATGCGCGCGAGAGGCGTCCGTGGAGCAGGATCATCTTTCTTCTCAGGCTCCTCATCATCTGGCACGACCTCCCATACATCCTCAAAGATCGTAACAAGATAACCCTTCTCGTCCTTCTTAGTAACCTTCTTGCGTACTTTACGACGCTTCTGACCGTTGTGAATCTCCGTGGTGGGCTCTTGCCTCTTAGCAACTTCGACAGGCTCTGGTTCGGGCTCAGCATCAAGCGTAGGCCCAACAGGTTCTGGCTCCAGTTCAGGGTCATCGATGTCCATAGGCGGTTCCTCTTCAAGCTCTGGCGTTGTGTGTACTTCCACTTCCATGTCCTCATCAAAAAGCTTCTTGAGCTTTTCATTGTTAAGAGCTCGTTCCTCTTTGGACACCACTGGCTCATCTTCCATCTCAATGTCGCTGTCGCCTGTGTCAGCAACAACAACCTTCTCGACAGGCTCTGGTTTAGGCCTATTTGCTGCTCGTGCAAAAGCTGCCTGTAGACTTCCCTGGGCAGGTTTACTTGGCTGTGCAGATTTGGTACTACCAAGCGACCGCTGCTCTGGTTTAGCTGAAGTAGGTTTAGCTGCAGGAGCTGATGGTGCTGATGGTGCTGATCTGGCTGGAACAGCAGCAGGCTGGCCAGATTTGGCATTGAAGTCGGGTTTTGTGGCTTCCACTTTAACTCCTGATGCCTGCTTCAACTGAATGTCGTCGCTGAGAACCGGATTGCGGATGACGCCCAGATGGGCGCGCGTCTTGATGTCGAGGCCGGCATCAAGATCATGGACTTGCCGCGTCAGATCAGACAGAACCGTGATGTCAGAGTGTTCTGCTGGGCCTAATGAGTAGACGTGGACAGACGATATGGAGTCGAACGATGCCTTTTTGTCTGTGTGAGAGAGAACTGGAAACATTACCAACGGACAAAACGTACCTTCAAAGTTGTCGCCAGCAGCAAGGACTATTGCCATAATTCCTTGAGCCGATCCAATCACGGTATACGATACTTTCAGCGTCGGATTTGCCTGGTAGAAGCGCCATAGTTGTCTAGTTAGTAAAGTTACACCTCCAGATCAGCCTCTACTCACTGTTTCGCCTCATTGACATGGATGCGGGCGCGCCTGCTCAGCAACCGGTACGAGACCTATGTTAGTAAGGCAACTGAATCAGCAAGGTCGACCTACCGCCTGCTTGTCTCCGAAAATGAGCTCCCGTAGGATCTCCTGGCTGTCTAATATGCTCATTAAGGACGACGAAGACGCGTAGCGCGCGCGGTTATGAGGGTACGATTTGGAGCTGCAGAGAAGGGGTTAGGAGTTATCAGTGCAGGGTCTTCCGGAACAGCCATAAACTGGCACTAGCGACGGTCAGGGGTGTTCAAGGCGCTAGCTTGCTGAAGTGTATCTATCAGGCTGTTCCTTAATGACCTGGTCAATTTGTACCTTAGTGGCTAGCTCAATTTATAGCTGTTGCCGTTCAAAAGCATGTTTCAAAGATGTTCTTGAACTGCTCAGCAAACTATTCCTAGACCATCCCAACAAACAGGCACCATGTTTAGGCCGTTACACAAGTGGAGCTCCCTTTATGAAATAAATATAATATTGAGCTTTTTCTTAAGCACCATTGAGAATCTTGGCAGGTTGACACTTAAGGCTACAATTAAACTCACGTCCTCCGCTATCGGGGAGATAGGCCCCCCTACCCTCCCCGGATTGCCCCGTCTACCCCTCATTGGCCCTAGCCCTATATCTACTCAACTCTGCACCCAATCGCTATGACTCTCCACTTCCAGATCAGTAGATTAGAGTGAGTTGTGATTGGACGCCAAGGTTCGTTCCATTGGCTAACGCAGATCATAGAATGTCGGCTGGAAACGAGAAACGTGAGTTAATAACTGGCTTTGGCAGTGTCAGCTGTGCTGCGTAGCAAGCAAGCTACCGAGCGGAAGAACTGGAACCGAGGCAGCATGCAGTGAGAACATTTGAGTAGAAAAAAACAGCATATTCTCCGTAGAATACTCCAGGAAGTTCATTGGGCAGATGTAGCAGCGTGTTACGCAGTTATGACGGTACTTGGGATCCTTGGTGTACTTTTCGCTACGTTTGACGTCTTTTCGTGCTATCTTTCCGGATCTACTTAATGGAGCGCTGGCTCCTGTTAACGGGGTTCGTCTCTGAGCTTACTGCTATGCCTCGTTCTAACTCCGTCCCTCTGTCCTCCATGTTCTCGTCCCTAACACAGCCCTTCCCTTTATCTACCAGTTCGCGGCCGGTGCCGTGGCCGGAATCTCGGAGATTCTCGTCATGTACCCGTTGGACGTGGTCAAGACACGAATGCAGCTGCAGGTCACGGGTGCCGAGGGTGCTGAGGCCTACAACAGTATGCTTGACTGTTTCTCCAAGATCATCCGTAACGAGGGCCCTGGCCGTCTGTATCGTGGAATCACTGCTCCTATCCTCATGGAGGCACCCAAGCGTGCTACCAAGTTCGCAGCCAATGATGAGTGGGGAAAGTTCTACCGTAACGCCTTTGGCATGACTGCCATGAACCAGCCTCTGTCCATTCTTACTGGTGCTACTGCTGGAGCCACCGAGTCGTTTGTTGTCGTGCCCTTTGAGCTTGTCAAGATCCGTCTGCAGGACAAGTCTTCCAAGTACAACGGAATGCTAGATGTCGTCAAGACGATTGTGCGCCAAGAGGGTGTCCTGGCCATGTACAATGGTCTTGAGGCCACCATGTGGCGTCATGTTTCGTGGAACGCTGGTTACTTCGGTGTTATCTTCAAGGTGCGTGAGCTGCTTCCTAAGGCTGAGACCAAGTCTGGTCAGATCACCAACGACCTTATCTCCGGTTCCATTGGAGGTACCGTTGGTACGATGCTCAACACTCCTTTCGATGTTGTCAAGAGCCGAATCCAAAATACGACTCGTGTCGCTGGTGTCATTCCCAAGTACAACTGGACTGTTCCCAGTGTGTTCACTGTTTTCCGTGAAGAGGGATTCGGAGCTCTGTACAAGGGATTCCTGCCGAAGGTGCTGCGTCTTGGACCTGGAGGAGGTATTCTGCTCGTTGTGTTCACTGGAGTCATGGACTTTTTCCGCAAGATGAACTAATTTCGCTCAACTGGTGGGCCAGCCTCGAGCTCCTGTTGATGGAGCTAGGATAAAAGACATCAATGTCACCGTAGTGCTGTTTAGTGGAGAAGTAATAACGCAAGTCTCTGTGTATTGAGTTAGGCTGGTAGTGCTTCAGAGGAGGTACTAGTATCTCTAGTACTATCTGTAGTCGTATACGCTGGACCCTTTTGCTTGTATCCACGTTATGGATGATCTAGTACCCGTAGTTCTAGGTAGACTAATTTCAAAGGACTCTCTAACTCTAATGTCATGGTATACAGTTACTAAAGTTGGTTGTGTCATCTAATCTGCTGAACATTCGAACTCATTTCCTTAATTCTAGTCAATGCTTGTATTTTTCTTTGAATAATGTACGAACTTCCGGCCCTATCACACCAGGGGAAACTGTATGCAATATGGGCACTAAGATGACCGTCCAGTCGGTACCAAAGGGAATTCCCTCGGCCCTTCCTTGTTGCTCTACCCGGAAATTGGCATGACGCTTGTTCCTTCAGTAGGTTAGTTGAAAGACAAGCAACACGGAATTGCCAAGGGCGCCGCACAAAGAAAAAAGACAAGTTTGTCAGGGGGAAGTCGACCTTTTATATAAATTTTCCCCTGACGTGCATGCCCCAACCCTGAGCGTTGCCGCGGTAGCACCAGTCGCCAGGTCCACAGAGCGAGGCGAAGGACGACTATGCCAACTTTTCAATTCCAAAAATGGCGGGTAGATTTCAACGTCATTTATACTATTGCCAGGTATTTTCTTTCATTGAATACCCGGATTTTACTGGGGAAACTTGGCTCTGCTATGCTCTCGTCCCAGTGGCGCATAGAAGGATGATGCATACAAGTGGCATAGCTGTCGCCGGTAGTGAAGGTGTCAATCAGCTCATTGTATTCTACCCCCATTTATCCTGGACAACTAAACGTCTAGACAGGCCACATTCATCGGGTACCTAGGTATCAACTCCAAGTGTTGTCGCCTCCAGTTGGACGCATCTTCACATGAGTGAACCTCAGACCAAAGGGCGGCCAAAAGGGCTCACTCTGGCACCAAAAGATAAAGGCAAAGAGAGGGACGACGTCCGCTCTGACAACAGCACGAACAAGTCTCCAACCGAAAGTACTCACTCTGAGTCCACGAAATCAACGGGTGTCCCTGTTACCATCATTGTCAAGGTTTCAGATGGATCTATACCAGATATCACGCTGAATATCGATAATATCCTGGAAACCACGGTATCGGATCTGCGGCGACGGATTCGCGCCATTGCCGGAGGAATCACCCTCAACAGACGCTTGCGCTTGATTTGCGCTGGAAAAGTTCTTAATGAACAGATCAACGTTGCCAAAGAAGTGGCTGGCGTGGAAGTGGACGCTGATGGAAACGTTGTCAAAGGCCCACGGGGCCGTCGTGTATACGTTCACTGCGCCGTTGGCGACATCTTGACTGCTCAAGAACTTGCAAAAGAGTCTGAGTACGATACACGTGTGACGTCGCGGACAACCTTGCCGGAACTTCGTGGGTTTGACCGGCTGCGTGACACGGGGTTCTCGGACGAAGACATCCGCAACCTTCGAGACCAGTTTGGTCGCTTCTACGGCCGGTCTCCTGCTGCTGCAGAGACAAATGATGCAGAGCAAGAAGGAGGACTTAATGCTGCTGCTGCTGGAGTCATTGTTAATCCACCACAGGAACGAGACGAAGAGCTGACTCGCCTCGAAGAGCAATGGATTGAGACGGGTGCTCAGGATGCTCTTCCAGACGCTGGTGCTCTCATGGGTGGAGACTATCTTGACGATCTGATTGGCATTCTTATTGGTATGTTTCTCGGTGTGTTTGCACTCCTCACATGCCGTGAAGACCTGTTTTCAGTGCGCCGTCGCCGCTTGCTATTTGTGGGGGTCGCTGTCAACTTCACGTTTGGTCTTCTTCGACTACTCATGTAATCTTATTTATTGGCATGACACGAGTTTGCGGGCTCTGCTCAATGCATCAGGTTGGATGCAACTTAGCAGTGCTCATCATAAGATGCTGTGTTCTATAGTGCATTAAAAGACGCTTTTCTTACAGTTCGTGGCAAGACTTATGATCCCGCTGTTACGATTGCTCTATCGCACTTCTCCTCAGTACTACTATACACTCAATGCATTATGTATCAAATAGCACTCGAGTGCTTGAATCACAAATTCTAGTGGTGAGGACGAAATCTAGTCAATCCTCATGGACACTCGCCTTTAGTCTGTCTTAGCCTTGCCAGAGCTGTTCCACAGTTCGACTCCCTTGTCAAACACGTAGTCGACGGCGTGCTCCACGGGCTCATCAAACAGATAAGGAAGCGCCGGTACAACAGCGAGACCAAGGGCCACAGGACCGTATGTTCGCAGTGAGGCGTTCTTGACGTTCTTCAGGAACTGGCCCGAGTATCGCACTGTCGAGTGGATCGTGAAAGCAGGGAGTCCCATACTGGCAATGCTCTGGAACGTGGCTCGCTTGACCATAACAAGACGCCAATCAGGTGCCTCGGCACTGATAGCGGCCCGCTCCTCGGGGGTGAAGTTAGGCAGCGGTTTCCAAGGCGTCTGGCCAGGCTGATAGAGACCTTGTTGGCGAAGGCGCGCTTTCCACGACTCGTAGGCTACATCGCTTATCAGATATGCCCAACTGATTCCGTAGGCTGCTGTAACAATGCGAGGATGGGCCACAGGGCGGAACGACTCGCCAATGTCCGAGGTGTAGGCAACATAACGGTGGGTTGCTGATAGGATCGTCTCTAGTTAGTAGCGGCACATAGAGAACCGGAACAGGACACTTACTCGCACTCGAGAAGCATACGCCGCGTACCGAATGTTGGTGTCAGTAGATTCGGGCGCAGTACCCTCCTCAATGCCCTTTACAATCGAGTCCTTGTCGTTATTCGTGGCCATTGTGTGAAGTTGTGAAGTTAGGAGGCGGCGGCCAACTTCAGCCGGGCGATGAGCCCAGGTAGGGGGACGACCAACCGGCAACCGTAGTCAAGCACCATCAAAGTAAGAAGGTGCCAGCAACGAATAACAGGAAATATTAGCTAGATAATATAATTCTGGAAGCTTGCAAAATTTACTGAAATTGGTATGTATATTGTGTTTTCGCTGAGGCTCCTTGCGTATTAGCTATACTTCATGTTACGTTTGTTACATATCTGCTATATGGGTCCTTGGACTCTAAACGGTCTACTGTGTCTATATCGAATCTAAAACTTCAAAAGATCTCTAGACAACACGGATTGAACATTGTCTACGATAATATTAAAGATTGGATTAACTAGTTAATAATACATATTGATTAATTGGGGAGGGGAAGAGGTGTTGAGGAAAACGACAGTCATCAAAACGCCTAGATCTCAAGAGCGTCCTAGCTTACAGAGCCAGCGGAGGAACAAGAATCTCATAGGGAATGGTCTCGTTGGAGTTGCTGTGCTGATCCTTCTCCATATGGAGAACAACACTCAGCGAGCCGGGCAAATCGGGGTACTCAACCTCGGACGAGCTCACTGCATCACGACTGTCAACAGGTCCAGCGCGCTTCTTCTCACCAGTACCCTCAGACACCATAATACTACACCAGTTGCGGCGTGGCAGCAGTCTCTGATTGTTACGCGGCGAGTTGTCAACATCTTGAACGAAAATGCGCACCATATCCTCCTCGACAGTGTGGCCCAGCTTGTGCACCTTATTACGCTTGTTGAGGAAGTCGGCAAGCTTGACGGGAGGAGGTGTGTTCACAATGGCCGACGAAATCACATTGAGGATGTGGTTGGGATCCTTCTCAGGCGGGACATGGTTCTTGCTGTAGAAACGACCAATACCAGCCAGATGCACGTCTCCCGACAAAATGGTGATACGCACCTTGTTGGCTTTGGAGAATTCCTGCAAGCGCAGCACAAACTTGTTACGCTCCTTCTTGTGATGCTGTGCACACCAATGGTCGTCGAGGTCGTCGAGAATCTCAATGTTTCCATCAAACTCGTTGCTGAGTCCCGGGAAGAAGCCCTTGCGGGCTAGAGCCTTGATGGGAAGCATAGCGTGGCTAGTAAGAATACGCTCGAGCCAAACCATACGCGGGTAGGCAATGGGTACACCCAGCATCAGCAAAATGTGGTCAATCTCGCCATTGGAAGCAGATACCTCGGTACGCAGGCGTTTGAATACGGCCTCATAGGTTCCAGGACTGACAACCACACCGTGGCTACGCTCAGTTCGGCAGTCAAGACCCAGAAACGCAACAGACGGGCCGAGGCGGGCGTATACAGAGCGACCGAGCTCAGTGATATAAGGTCCAGGCTGAGCAGCTGGAATCCAGGACGGCTCACCGCGCATCGGCTCCTCGGGAGAAACGAGCTGCTGGAAAAGAAGGTAGTACTTGAACGCAGACAAGCCCGTACCTGACATGTGTCCCGAACGCATGATTCCATCGGTATAAGTACCGAATCCATCGATGATGTCGTGGTCATCAAACAGGTTGATGCTGGGGATCTGAGCCATGGCGCGAGGAAAGCCAGGCTGCAGTGTCTTACCATGGGGGCCGCGGAAGTAACCTTGACCGAACCACGCCATGTAGTGCCAGAGGTAGAACTGGTCAAGCTCAGCCCTCTCCTCGGCGGATAACTTCGAGCTACGCTTTTTGATGGGGTTTTTCTCGTGTGACCAGTCCCACAGAGTGTTGGTCGCCAACTTGACCTTGTCACAGTACAGCTGGTCTCCTCCACCGAGCATAACGTGGAAGTGGTTGTTAGCATCGTGCTGGGCAAGCACGTCGTTCCACAGCTCGCCCTGGAATTCGGTCGGATCCACACCCAACGAAAAACCATTACACGAGTAGAACATGACATTCATATTCTGGGTCTTGGCGGGCACGTAGAACGAGTTGGCGTTCTCCGTGTCATTATTGATAATGTAACTGATCTTCTGCTCTGCCTCGGTGAGATCAAAAGTCACGTCCCAGCGCCAGAAAGTGACACCGTACTCGGCAAAGATCTTTTTAGCCGACGCGCGTGACTCGGCACCGTCCACCGATAGCTGCACTTCAGGATCGTGCGAGTAGTCGGAGGTCTCGTCCTTGGTCACGATCATGATGGATCCACGCCAGACATCAGGTGTCTTGTCGCGCATTCCCCAGAATCGAAGCAATGGACCGCACTTAATGTCCACGGCCGGGGTTCCACGGGGCTCGGTCTTGGGTTGAGCAGGATCTTCGAGCTTATAGTTGTTCGGCGTCATACCTGGTCGTATAAACGTATCTCTGGTGGTGCCATTGGCGGTGCCATTGGCACGCAATTGCGGTTCGCTGGCAGCTGTCTTCTATAGTTAGCTTAAGGCGCTGCTGCTATGGGTTTGAGAACTCTCACCAGAGGCTGTTCAGCAGGCGCAGCTGGCTCGGCGCCAATTGTACTTTTAGACTCGCGAAGTGACATTGATTCGTGCCAATCAGAGCGAGTTGTTGTCATGAAATAAGAAGCATCGCGGTTGGCTTTTAAGGCGGGTCTGGGCGTCGATCCCTGCCTGTTTAGGCGCATCGCCCCATGGCGGCGCAATCGCAGCACCTCGGCCAAGCTTCTAACTACGGGGTGCAGAGAGCACCTAGCTGCCAACAGGGGCCTGACGGTGACTGCACACGAGCATACGGATGACTTGCAAGCTGCGATCGCCTCTTCTGACGCGCGCTTTATCGCGTGCCGTCATTTCACCCTGACGATCAGTCTCTAAGCGACCCATGCAGGTACGCATACCCTACGTCATCGGGAAGCGAAGGTTGCCAGACATACAAAAAGAGTTAAGTGACATCGCTAGTTAAAGTGTGAAGGTCGGCAAGTAGATGGTAGTTAGCAAGTTTGCAAAAGATGTCGAAGCGATACTAGAATAATTGAAGGATTGCAGGGATATGTATGTTAAAAGGATTCTGAAGGGGTCTTGGTGAGGAAGTAGAGTATACGGAGTAGAAGACTAGTGGAAAAGGCCAGATGTACAGATTGTACGAGGTCACAAGGCAACATCACAGAGAACATAGAGTTTATAGTGAAAATAAGTCTTAGTGGACTGTAAGGCTCTTTGTTTTCTGATAACAGACATACAGATAGCTGTGAGGCCAAGACTATGCAATGAGTTGTAAAAGTAAACGTGTACCGATTCCCTCGTCGCCCATTCACTCATAGCCGAGTCCAGGAATACAAGGGGTGGTCACGGGGGACCATGTTAGCCAGCTCAGTAAGACTAACATCGACCTTGATCAGTTTCAACTCGTCGCCAACAGATGCTCCAGCCTGCGCTGCTTTACCCGATGACGAAGCACTTAGCATAATGACAAGATCCATCGCTAGCAGTCGTTCCCACGCTGAGCGTGCTACCTGCCTACTCCAAATGCGATATCCAACGACGGCTGTCGATGCCATGGCAGCTCGGCGCTCGTTCTTGAGACGAGCTGCTGCCTCGGAATACTCGTCGTACACGAGGTTGAAGTTGAGAGTATCACTCTCGAGTTTGACTTCGGCTCTGGCTGCACAAATAAGCAATCCTAGCTCAAGCTCCGATAATCCGGCCACAAAGTCCTGCGTTGATGCAATGCTTTGCTGGAGTGGAGATGCAAATTTGGCAGCGTCTGGAAGAGGATCGGCTGCCGAGACTGCCTCAACAGCCGCAATGTTGAACTGTCGCGCATCTTTAGTGGTGTAGAAAACATGCTCAAGTAGTGAGAGAACTTCTGGCGAAGTGTACAGGTTCTGTGTTAGAATGGGAGAGACTGACAGGGGGGCATACTCACATCAATGGCAGCATTCCATGCTAGGGCTGCTTCAGACTGGAGGTTAACACATAAATTTGTGCGACAAACAGCCCAGAATGCTTCAAGACTGTTAGAACGTGGCAGAGACATGACTCGCTGCGAAAAGCGGCTGCGTACTCGTTTCTCGAGAAGCTCACGCGCGTTCATCCGCGCGGAAAGACCCAGCAGCGCAACGCCCGAGTTGGCCGATTGCGTGAGGTCCAAAAGATTGTACAACAGGGTCTGACGACCAGAGGTGAACCGGTCCATCTCTTCTAGAATAAATATGACTGATTTAGCTGGTGGAACAGCAGTTTTATCGACGTCCATGCCGTTCTCATTAACAGCAAATGGGCGGAACAGTGCCAACAGCGATTGAAGAGTCTCGCTCATGGCTCGTTTCTCGACTCCTTCATATTCTCCCATGAGTGTGGAAATCCCAGAGCTGCCGAGATCAGAGCCAATGGCTACATCCAGCTGTCGTGCGATCTCACGAAGCGCCATTTTGTCCTCGGACTGTGCAAAGCCGGAAAGTTTGATAGTAATGAAGTCCTGATAGGTGTGGTTCAGTCGTGATAAAACCGTGTCTACAAGAAGCGTTTTACCTGTTGAACGGGGCCCTAATATGAGGCATGAGGAGCCATTGCCTGTTTCAACAGTGTTGAGAAGCTGGTTGTACAGATGCGTTGATTCGGCCTCGAGGTTCACGAGAGCCGGCCGTGATTTGCCCATCAGCTGGCTGACGACCGTCGCCCGGATCACTGACAAATCTGTGTTGACTTCCACCATTGCAACAATGCGAAATAGATGTCAATTGACCAGTTAGAAGATGAAAGTTGATCTCGATATTTGGAGGTTGAACTCTACAAGACATATGATATCACGTGATATGTCACATGACGACACACAGGTGAACTCCCC
The DNA here is from genome assembly GCA_030575195.1 of Sugiyamaella boreocaroliniensis. NCBI lineage: Eukaryota > Fungi > Ascomycota > Dipodascomycetes > Dipodascales > Trichomonascaceae > Sugiyamaella > Sugiyamaella boreocaroliniensis. The sequence continues at coordinate 653,728 of JAJMIE010000002.1, read as the reverse complement.
ACAGATCCGACACCTTAGTAACCTGCTCTCCAATACCCGTCTTTATCATGTCCAGAAGATCGAGTGTCACGGGACAGAAGCTGCCGTCCGAGGTTGTGTCGCTTCTTGCATCGGGAACCTTTGTAAGTGTGTGGTCTGTTTAATATCTCGCCTAACACAGCTTCATCTAGGAACGAGCAAAGATGACATTCCACACGTGAGTCTCATGAACTACACGTATGTTTCAGGTTCTGAGGCGACTCCATTTGAGAAAGACGATGTTGTTGTGATGGCCACTCCGCTCAATACGCAAAAGTACGATAACCTGCGCGCCAACCCGCACGTGTCGTTGCTTGTTCACGACTGGACGACAGCTGCCCGGGCTTCGGAAGCATCGAGCTCTGGTCTTGCGCAGTTCCTCAAAGACCTCAACCAATCGCAGTTGAGCAGTGTCAGTGTCACATTCACGGGTATAGCTGAGATCCTCGAAAAGGGAGACAAGGAGTCTTTCTTCCGTGATAAACTGGTCGCTGCCAATGCTCCCGAGGCCCGCTGTTTCATTGATAATGCGGCCCTTGTCATTGTGAAAGTCGACTCAGCTACCGTTGCAGACTCCTCGAACAAGGTACAGGTGTACGAGAATATTCGGGGCTAGTTCAAAGCTTAAAGGTCGACTTTACAGGTAGTAAAGCTGTTCGCGAGCTGCACTCATGCAGAGAAAGTGAAGCTTCACGGAGCCGGTTGCTCACCGACGGGCTCAATTCGTCGCACACATCCCTTCATCACTATATATAAGTTATTAGCAATGTCCATCTGTTATTTATCGCTGTATTTATTGGTTTCCATCTGTTGTACATGTGCTGTGCTCTTTCGAAGCTCTTGGTTCATTGCACAGTCACGTGACCTACCTAATTTATATACCGATATTCAAATCGACGCGTAAGTTACACGAACTACACCTACAATGGCGATATCTGCTCGCCAGCTACAGACGCTGGGACCTTCAGAAGTTGCATTCCTCGCCGAGGATACGACGTTGACGATTGTGCCGCGTCAGGCTATGGAGAGTCTTGAGCTCATAGGGGTATGTCTGCCTGAACTTTACGGGGCCGTCTGATCTGTTTTCTAACCCAGCTTTCGCTACCTAAGCTGCGGCCGTTGAGGCGTGTAGAGATCCCTGTGTGGATAGGCGTTCTGTTAAAGAAACAAGGACGTTGTAGTATAGTCATTCCGCCGTGGTTGGACGAGACAAACCTCAGCAAAGTGTACGACGAGGAAACGGCACATCGCGACCGATTCTGCGATCTTCTACCTTGGAATTGGGTTGAGCTGTCCCAGATACTTGTTGAGGCCGCTGCTGACGATTTTTCTACGCCCGTCGCGACGATCAGATCGCTGATCCAGGACATTCGTGAGGTTCGGCAAGCCAAAGCACGCGCTGGTCTCGGTGAACTCAACGATTCGCACATGCAGATGGACAACCTGGGACACATGGAACTAAACGAACTGAGAGCGTTTGCTTGTATGGCTATGGACGAGTTACGGCGCATTACGAGCCTTGTGGAGGATCAACAGGAGCCTGGAGCTGGTGGGGATGATGGCGATGATGATGACATGGAGTACTAAAGAGGACAGCTGAGGGGCGGGCTAACCGAGCAGAAAGATGATGATGAAATGGCCATTGTCTGTTCTGCTGTCATATTTTAATCCTCAATTGACAGTAAACTTGGACCCTCTCGTCGGCGTCATGACCCCCAGATCGGCTGGGGTCCTCCCTAATTGCATACTCGTCTACGCGTCACAACTCTGCCTCCTACACCATGGCATCGTACTACGAAGAACACAATCTGACGCCGGAATCCGGGGCGCCGCCTCGCCGGGGACATGAAACGCTGGCTCAACAAGCACTCACCGACTTTTTTTCAATGACGGGACGGTCTCGTGCTGCACGGCCCGAGGACTTCTCGTCGTTGGCCAGCGCACTGGACGGACTCAACCACGACTCACCTATAGTGCGCCAGCTCGTGGATCAGCTGATGCAGGAACAGGGCGATGCCACACTATTCGACGGCTCCAAGCCTGCCCAGGGAGTTTCTCAGACGTTTTTGGACTCATTGGACCGCGTTCCAACCAAGAAACTGAAACCCGACGACGAATGCGCCATCTGCGCCACCAAGTACCTTTCGGATCCATACCCGCTTGTCGTGCGACTTCCATGCCATACTAACCACCATTTTGACCTCGAGTGTATTGGACCATGGCTCAAGGTGCACTCGACTTGCCCTATGTGCCGTAAGGACCTGCTGGCCAAGAAGGAGCTTGTGTACGAGGACTCTGAAGAAGAGTACGACGACACGTACGCGTGAGCTACAAATGGACCGACTAGACATGAGTACTTGGATGATCACTAACACCTACTCATATTAGCATGCATATCCTATAGACGGATCACGACTGTAAAATAAATAATAATAGCGCTGAGCGAAGTACAAAGTACAGCAACCAGCATAGAGACGATTCAGCCAGCTTAGTGACGATTCATCCAGCATAGAAACGGTTCAGCCAGCAGCCCAGCGTCAACTGGTACAACAGAACCAATAACCCCCGAATTGTACAGGTGCCTTTCAAGCGGGCCTCTCACCTTTCATACCCGGATACCTGGCTTTCGTAGTTTACTTTCTCTCCCGAGCTGATCTTCGGTACCGACGCAGCTTGCGTCTGTTTAGTTTTCAGAGACGAGAGAGTCTTCTTGACGATCATGCCAATCATAGACTGCTCTTTGAACGATGTTCCAAGAGGCATAGGTGATCCCCAGACAGCCTTGAGCTTGCAGCCACGAAGAACAAACCGACCCTTGGTGGAGGTCAAAGACTTGGCGGCAGCCTCTGCAGCTTCACGTGTCGTGAAAACGATGTAACCGCAGCGGGCTCGGTGCACAAGAACTAGAGATTTGATGGGTCCATAGGTCGCAAAATGCTCGCGCACTACGTAATCAGGCAAGTCCTCGTCCACTCCCATCAGGAATAGCGACTTGACAGAAGCGTTCTTAGGAACAGAGGTGATAGATCCGTTGAGAGGAAGCTTAGCGACGATGCGCTGGACATCAGCTTTGAGGGCTGCCGATTCGGCTTCTGAAGGCTTGAATGAGGTACTGGATCGGGGCCCGCTCTCGGCGACACGGCCTTTATTATGAGGCATCGCTTGGGCCAGATTGCGGAGTAGCGAGCGTGCAGCTTCGTGGGTGGCAGCTGATGGGTCGGGCTGGTCCTGGCTATCGAGGTTCTGCGCAATGTACTGTTTCGTAATGGCATTGGACGGACCGTCGCTTGAAGCCATCTTCAGAGCAGCGTCACGCAGTGCTATAGGAAGGCCATAGCTCAGATCCAGCATACAACTCTGGCAGGCATTTTTCTGGCGTGCGCAAGTCTGGCATATGACGGTTCGTTTGGGTTTTTGCCCCTTCTGTGCTGACCAAGTGAAGACTGTGAACGGCCGAGTGCAGAGCTTGCACTCCTCACCGTGGCGCTCGCGTGTCATGCGAATATATGGGTTAGACCCAAGACATGATTCGCACACCGCGGGCACGTCGCTGTCTTCCCAGGTCTTCTTGTTAACGTCAGCTTTAGACATGGTGTGAAGCCAAGAGGAAGAAGTAGGCGCCATCTTAATAAATATGAGGGTTCGGTCCATCTAGAGTCACGTGATATATTCTTTGACGACGACTCTTTTTTCTGTTTTTGTAGATGAAACATAAGACGCGAATGCCGACTAATAGATAATGAGAGTGTACCTATAAGATGCTGAAGACGTAGCAAGGTGCTCGAGTAGCCTGGTAGGTCTTTTGCGGCGGCCATACTGCTGACAACCATCCATATGAGAGCATCCAGCCGCACTATCAGCCGCGTATCGTGAAAATTTAAGCCCATTGCAGCATTCTCTATTTTTCTCCTTCCTACACTACTCTTTTTCTTGCACCTAACACACGTACCGCAAGCGAACAGAAGCAACAACAGTCATGGAGATGATGTAACAATACAACGAATTTCTTCACCTGAATTCAATGTGGAATAAACCTACAGAGCTTTTTAACCCTGATCCATGACTGTTGTTTCTTCTGCTTGCTTGGGGCCCGTGCCGTTTGGAAGTCGTACTATATCGTGACAAGATCTCGTTAGTACAACTGGTTTCGTTGATACGAATTGACTGGATACGCTGTAGTTGCCAGTCTGTAGCTTGTTAGTCTCTATGACTTGCAGTCTTTACTGTGGGTGAAGTGCCAGCGGCACTGTAAATCAAGTATATCTATCCTGATTGGTTAATTGATTGGTCCAGAGACAAATAAGTTATCGCGTAGGTTTTGTAGTGTAGTGTTCTGGTATCGCACTGTACGCCGTCTCAATTTTACAGGCTCCCTGCTATATATCTAATTGTACGGAACCATTGGATAGCTGGTAACCTACAACTGGTAATCTACAATCGGTAATGGACGACTGGTAGTGAACACTGTAATGCACAAACTGGTTTAAAAATACACTACTGTAAGAGACTGAATATTCAAGTTTCTGTCATATTCTCGCACACATATAAACTGTAAGTGACCAGCGGTATCGGCTGCAGCCAACGGCTCAAAGTTAATCCGCCCTCGATTGTGATGCAAGGTCCATCCTGATCGGTTTATGGTCACATGCCATGATACTTAGATCAGCTGGATCAACAGTCATCCCTAGGGTTGCATCAAGTTCCCTTTAGATGCAATTGCCGCTGTTAAAATGTAGGGTCCTGTACGCAGGAAGATTGACAACCGTTTAGCCGCCGGAGTGGTAGGCGACATGATCACCAGAAGCAGTTCCACGACTGTTGAACACATCGAGGCGGCTTGGCGAACGAGCAACAGTTTATTTTTTTTATCACCTGTCAAGTCCGTCACTTGTGGACATCGACATGGAAAAGAAAAAGCCTGCGACAGGGGCATCGCACGTCAGTTGGCACCTGCAGGGCCGTATAGGTTGCAACGTATAGGTGCGCAGGGCACGGCCCGCAGGTGAGACAGATTGACGGGGTAGATGTACGCGGGGAAAGCAAGCAGAGCAACGATGAGAATAGAAACTAACAGTTGGTTTTACGAGACAAAAGAGCGTTTGGTGGCGTTCTCTTGTGTTGCGTACTGCTTGATGCGGCAGGCCGTTTAGTGTTGCACTAAAGTATGCGTTGGTACAGTAACGATGCAACATGTACAAGCGAGGAAGCTCTAGCAGTCAGGGCAAATTATGCAGCGCGCTAAGGCAAGCGACGAGCGCTGCATTGACAAGCGCACCGCAAGCGCATCGCACTAATGTATCGGCGTAGTGCATCAGGGGTCGGGACGCCGACAAGCAGGCAACAGGAGTAGGCAGTAGAGCAGGCGACATGAGCGTTAGTGACACTAACGGCGGGGCATCTGGCAGCTGTAGGGTTCGGTATAGAGGGGTTCAAGGGGTTCGAGGGGTTCGATGACTAGTAGTCATGCAGAGCGAACTAAACGGCCAGACTAGGAACAAAGTTTATTAAAAGTATACAGAAGAATACTAGGTGAATAGTGGTCGAGTATATTCTGAGTTGTCGAGTTGAGCAGGAAGCAACGGAGATATTACAAATGGACTCGGACGGTCTCGACCCTGAGCCCCCCCCCCCTTCCCCCGCCCCGGATCCTTTAAAGCCGGTCTGGGTAAATGTTTTGGCAGCCCCGATGACGTTTGTGCTCAGCTGGGAAGGTCACACGACTATCTTCTGGGGCTGCTTGGACGGTTACGGATGCTGTCGTTGCGTGTGTGGAGCTGCAAACCGAACAGGCAGTGCAGAAAGAAGGCGTCAGAAAACCGGACTGCACGGATCAGCGAGGGCTAGAATAGGCGACTAGGCGCTCGAGGCCTGCCGACAAGAAAGTGGGTGAGACAGATAGGCGGGATGCAGCGGCCTGTACACGAGAGGTGCCGTGCCGTGAAAGGCTCGGAACTCTTCCGGACCTAAACAAGCACCTATAGAATCCACCACGCCCAGTGGGCAGCGGGCATCCCGGCGGCGTCCGCCCTGACGACATGACGACGAGGCGTTGGTTGGAGGCGCGACCGTTGACAACGTCCCTGTCGGTCACCGCAAACGGCGACGATCAGCACAGTGCTTTTGTGATGTGCACGACCAACTCCATAAATGTACAAACGGCACTGCAGCGGCGATCCCAGGGGCAGGCCCCACCGTTAGGCTGGAACGGGGCTGCCAGAGCGAGGAACGGAGGGGGGCTTCAAGGGGCTGAAGTAAACAATCAAAAACAAAAGACCCACTAGTTCGTTTCACAAGTACATAACTGACGCTAGCAGCTACTTATTTCCCCTGCAATCATAGCTGCAACAGCGGTCAGGAGCCCGTTAAACCCCAGACACCTCTGCCCACCCGCTGGCTGCAAACGCCAACGGCTCAGGAGCCAAAAATTACGGCGGGTGCCGATAGCAAGGCGGCGCCCTAGCACGCGGTGCTGTGCAGAGCTGCGGTGATCAGCCGGCTGCGTTTTCCTGCGCCTGCATGCCGCTCCCACGGTCAGGGCAATTTTTTTTGGCCATACTGCCTAATTCAGCGCGGCTTCCACAAAAAGGGTCCTTGAACAAAAGCAAACCGTACCCCTACCTGTGCGCCGATCGGCCGATTGGCCCTTTTGGATACGATAACCCTGGCCCTGGCTAGGGCCGCGCCGCCAGCCGCCGTCGCCGCAGTGGGCCGCTGCACAAGTGTCTTGCGGCGCCGGCGCGTAGTGCCCCCCCCGTCCCTCCAAGAATTGCCTCCTTTCGGCCAGGGTCCGGGGCAAGGGTCGGCCCTGGCGGCATGGCCCTCGTTCAGTACGACAAGCATTGATCCACGAACCGCTGGCCGACGTGATGGACCATACTGCTGTGTACGTGTGTCCAAAGCGACGAGAAATCGTTGAAATCGTGATCTGAGGTGACTCCGATGCTATCTATACGCCCTTTGCTTGGCCTCCTCAACAGGGTCCAGCCTAAAGCGGACACTGCAGCCCCAGTAGCAACCAAACAGACCCCAACGAGAGCAACAAATTTGCTGCTGAGTCAAAGAGAAATTGCACCAGTTGCTCCACTTGGATTTCTTTCCACTACTCGAATCAAGTTGACATAGAGTCAACGGCTTTGGCCTTTTTGGTGGTTTTTTACTGAGGGTGCCTTGTTGTGAATAAGGCGAGCGAGGAGCTGTTTGTACCTCGTTTGTGTGTGTGCGCGTACTGCAGTTTACGAGTGTTTTGATCCGAGTTTAAACATCGATTTGATCCGGTGTTATTGATTCGACATAATAAACGGTTTATCGACGGCTTCTTGAGATTGTCTCTTGATCCATTGACTCGGTTTGTTATTGTGTCTCCAGTTTGTTTGCTGCTGTTGCCTTGTCTTTGTGTAGGCTCGGCTTATTATTGCATCCCGAGGATTGGCCGCCGATAGACGGATCAAGCCGCGTGGTCGTGAAGCAACCGTGCCCAACCGAGTGATAGTTGGTGCACGACTAGTGCACACAAGTGCGCGTGTCGCCTGCTCGCATAGATCTGCTGCTGCAATGACGGCACAGTCTGAGGCTCTTTCTGCCTCCAACTTGCAGCCTGCTGAGGCTGCTACCCATCGGTTCCGATTTGGACCTGGCGACACTATAGAGTCGCTGTTATCGCGCAACCAACAATGGGCTAAGACTCAGGCTGCTTCGTTCCCTCATCTATTTGCTACCAATGCCAAGGGTCAATCGCCCAGAATCCTGTGGATTGGCTGTGCTGATTCGCGTGCTGGCGAGGGATGTCTTGATCTGCACCCTGGCGAGGTGTTTGTGCATCGCAACATTGCCAACATCGTGTCGCACTCAGACATGTCTTCGCTGGCTGTGATTCAGCTGGCTGTTGATACACTCAAGGTCGACCATATCATTGTGTGTGGACACACTGACTGCAAAGGTGTTGAAACAACGCTGATGGCGCAGCGTCTGGGAGGTGAGCTCGATGGATGGCTGCGTCACCTGCGAGACGTGCGAGCTGCCAATGCCAAGGAGCTAGAGGAGCTTGGCAATTTCCCTCGACGTGCTGAGCGTCTTGTCGAGCTCAATGTCATGGCCCAGGTGCGTAACCTACGCCGCAACGACCGAGTGCAGGCTGCTTCTCAGGTGCGACCTCTGCATGTTTACGGACTCGTGTACGATGTGTCTTCGGGAGTTCTCAAGGAGCTTGATGTCGATGACCACGGCAATGAGCATTACCATGTTATGTAATAGCCAGCTGTAATAGCCTGGTTCATTGTCGTCCCAAACTGGACTCCTTTGATGTCCCCACACAGCATATAGCTTTTCCTTCCCATACTTGGAGCTCTACTTGCTGATAGATATATAGATAATGGAGAGACGATGCTCAAACAAAGTCGTGTTGAACACAACAAGGACTGAATCGGTTATTACAGGAATGGAAAAAGGCGTACAGCTAGGTACCGTAGGGGTACCCCCTTTAGTAGGTATTATGTCCTTGAGTAGGTAGAGACCGCACCGGCGTGCGTACATGGTACTCATGATACTAGCAGTTGAGCAGGTCAACAGTCGAAAATTCTCTCTACTTGAAAATACTATGCACTGGTATTTGACTTCGTCAACCTTCAGTGTTTACAGCTTCCTGTCTCGGTGCATGTCGCGAGTACCAAGAAGAGGTGCATCCCTCGTATAGATGTCTCAGGTCGAAATGCGTCTATAGACACGTGTCTAGTATCGTCTAGTCGATAACACGAATCCACGGCACTCAGCACGTACTTGCTAGTACTAGTGCACTTGTGTATACTGGCCCTGTCTATTTCTGTCATTACCCTTGATTTCCTAGGATATCCCAACTCCCGTGTACACGACATTACGCGGCCCAGGACCCCGTCTGTGTACCCTCCCCACCAGGTGCCCCGCACCACCCCACCACACCTTGCATTACAGCGCACTAGTTTCGGTGGTGCGTGCTGCGCGCTTGTGCACAACCTTCGTGCGCAGTCAAAAGCGCGACACACTAGAACAGCGGCTTGGCAACAGCAGCGGGGGCAGGACCCTTGGAATTAGTGGCACTAGCCAGATATGCCAGATGTGCTGCTAGCGCCCGATAGAGCCGTAGATGTGGGATTGCTAGCAAAGTTTTTTTTGCTCCCAGTCTCTCTCTAGTCATTGTGGGGACCAATGCCACTGTCATGGTAACGTGGCTGGCTCGATGAGTCCCAAACCGCATCGAGCCATTGTCATGCCGCCCGACGATCGTGAAAAACGGGATATCCGGTGCACCACAATGCCGTCACTAGGCCAAGTTCGTGCACATGACTGCATCGAATAGAAGCTCGGCGCGCCGAACCACTTGCATCCAGTCGCGCTAGACTAGGGTACTATCATTGGTCCTATGACATACAATGTCCACGATCTACACGATCTCCGCTACCTCGGTACTGCACAATTCGACTACAGTCCACTACAAGTCCTCTACACTTCCCACTCTACAGTTCACTATGATCCTCACACGATTTTTATTAATCTCCTGTACAGTCTCCTCTACAATCGTCACTACAATCTCTACACAGTCTCTACTATAATCTTCACTAGGCACTGTACATTACAATCTTCATTCAATGCCACTCACTGCCGCACTGCCACTCAATGCCACTCAATGCCACTCTACACAGAGTAATACGTCACATGGACTGTAGTCCACCATCATTCTCAGCAGTCTGTCTCGCCCTAGATCCTAGTCCCTGTATAGTACTTACTATTTTAGACCCTGCTGAGACCCCCTGGCCCCGCTACTGCCTGTTCCGTCGCCTGCCTCGTTACCCCTCCTGCCTGCCCGCCCCGCCTCAGGGCGGATCCCTGGCACTGTGCCGCCAAACCTTTATTTTGTGCGCCTTGCTTTTGCATGCATGTCGTTGTCCGTTCGGGTCCGGAGCGCTGCTGGTGTCGACGCTCGACGATGCAAGCATTGCGCACTGCAACGGTGCGTGACGCGGAGCTCCGCGGGTCCCAATCAACTGAGACAGCATCGCAGCACCTCATTGACGACGCGCTAGTCAATCTGCTTGACTCCTAGTCGTCTCTGCCTGTTTCCTGGCTCCCTGGTCCCTCACCTTTTCTTCCTCACAGGCACTCCCGTAGCACTAACTTTATTTGAGGAACAAGGGTCTTGGGCCCTGGCGGCGGCCCTGGCGGCCCGTTTCGCCCGGCTAATGGGCCCAAAACGCCCTCCTCCTTCTCCACCATTCCAACTGCTGTTCCACCTGCTGGCCACATGCTCCGAATCCGGTGGCCATTGTGCCATTGTGGGCAGCTCACTCGGCGCCTACTTTGGCTGGCTTGCGTTCGTTTATGCCTTCCCCCACCCCCCTCCCCTTTTTTTTTTCCTTCTATTCGCTTGCAGCATCCTCTCCCTCCCACTGCCCCTGCTGCACTAATTGACCTCGCCTGCGCGCTCCCCACCGCTCCACTGCCACCATACCCTCTTACGCCTCCCCTCACCTCTTCTGTCCCTGCTGCCGCTGTTGCCGCCGCCGCCCACTTGGAGGGCGCCCCCCATAGCCCGTTTCCAGACTGGGACGAGACTCTGTCTCATTTGTAAGGATCTCCCGTCTAGGGCCATTAAAATTATCCAGGGCCCGCCCTGCATATGGCTTAGTCGCGATTGGTCCGAGGTTCCCCAATGGGCGGGGAACATCCCGATGGCCAGGTCCCTATAACCACTAATACTATTCACTTTTGTAATCTTATAGTGCTTTCACCCCCGCGCTTATCCTCTTCGCCTCTTACCCTCTACCCTCCACCTGTGCTTCGCAATGCTTCTTCGCCGCTCATCTGCCCTTCTACCCTCCCCCCGTCGCCTGCACCCAGCACTCGACCCGCAGCAGGGTACGGGCGCCAATCTCGACAAAAAGCACCGTGCACGCACTTGCTTTTGGCTGCCCAGCTCCTATGCACACTTGCTTTTTGCTCGCTGGTAATTGGTTTTTCCATCCTTTCGCTTTTAACTCGCAACCTAACATTTTTGTTCTCTACTGTCCGCTGGATGGACGAAGCCTTTCCATATCCGCAGCCCTTTTAAGGTCCCTGCGCGCTCCGAAAGCCCTGCTTTGCGCTTGACTCTGCTCCTCCCTACCCGAGTCCCTATATCTTCCTCTCTTTTTCACTCCCTTTCTCTCCTCTTCCCCGTTACACTCCTCTCCTGCCCCTCACTGTGGCTCCACGTTGTGGTTGTTCTAACACGTTGTTCTATACTCTTTAAGACACTCGGTACTTTCGACCAGGGAATCAAAAATCCCGCCTCTACCGCTCTATCTCAACAACAACAACTGCTTGGCGCTTTTATACCTTTTTCTTGCGCGTCCAGACTCTGTGAACGACGTCTCCTAACAAGTGCCCTCCCGCCGATCCGTTGAACCGCTGGTATTAACCCCGCTTCACGACTGGTGCGGACTCCGCGACTGCTGGCTCTCGCTCCTTTCACCCGTTTGCTGACCTGTGCGAAATGCCCTTTCACCTTGTCACGCCCGCCGGAAAGAGAATATCAATTTTGAACGACGAAGCTGCTGCTGCTGCTGCCGCTGCTGCTGCCAACGATCAACGTCCTAAACGTCGCCGTCGCTCCTCGGTTCGCCGTCTCTCCAGCATGGTAGACGAAGTCAAGAGCGTGCCCTCCATTACTGAGGACTCGCTGCCTTCTGAGCCTTCCTCTGAATTGCCCCCTTTGGCTGACAAAAAGCCTGATGAAAGCCCCGTTCAACCGCCGGTACAGGCCTCTACTGCGGCTTCCTCGCCCTCTGAACGACCCCTGAAGCGTGCCAAACAGTCACCGAACTCGCCAGCGCCGCTTCCTGCGCCGGTACCCGGTCCTGCCGGTACCCAAAATGCCAATGCCGTTGATCTGCCTGCAGGATCCCCAGATGCGACGACTCCCGTGACTTCGAATCCGTCGTCATCGGCTCCCACTCCGGCTTCTGCTCCCGTCTTGCCTGTGCCGGGTGCAGCAGCGGCTGTTGCAGGTGGTCCTCCTCCTCCAGCTGCTGGCGCTGCCTACCCCATCCCGGCCCAGCCTCAGGGCTTTGCTCCGGGCCAAGCTCCTCCAGGCTCTGTACCATACTACTACTACCCTCCACAACCGTACTTTTACTACGGCGGCGCGCCGCCTCCTCCAGGTGCCGCTGGTGCCACCGGTGCTGTTCCTCCTGCGGGAGCTGCTGGTGGCATTCCGCCTCCTCCGCCCCCGCCTGGGGGCCAGGTCATGATGCCGTCCGGCACATACCCGTATCCGCCGCAGGCTCCTCCTCCAGGCCAGTACCTGCCTCAACAGTACTATCCGCAGCCCCAGGTCCAGATTCTTACGCCACTACATCACCCTGGCTACGCGCGTGCCGCGTCGCCAGCTACTGTATCGTCGTCGTCAAAGCCTGTCAAGCGGTATACGTGCCACTGTATGCGCTCCTTTACAACGTCGGGCCATTTGGCGCGCCATATGCGCATCCACACTGGTGAAAAGAACTATGTGTGCCCCCACGATGGCTGTGGTGCCCGTTTCTCGCGCCAGGATAATTGTATGCAGCACTACCGTACTCACACAGGCTCGCGAAGCCGGGCTCCACGCGGTGGAAACAGCCAGAGTGGTGGACCAGCAGGTGGGAGTGCTGACAACTCGCGAAGCTCGCCTGGAGGAGGCTCTTCGCCGGGCCCACGAGGCAACGGTGGAGGTTCTGCTGGCGCTGGATCCTCCTCTTCCTCTTCCTCCACCTCGTACTCCAATAATACCTCCTCCACGACGCGCTCGCACAGTGCGCTCATTGATGAGAACCCGCTGACGGTTTTTGCTGGTGTTGCGTCGCAGCTTCAGGAGGTGCGCTGAGTGCCACGCAAAAAAAAATTAGATGACGACGATATGAACCCCTAGCGGTGTATTTATGAGCAGATGCGCAATACGAAACGATTATAGATTGATGTGAGTAGACTGATGGTAGAATAGATTATTAGTGGTGCTGTTGAATTGTTCCCCTGGCGTGTAAACAGTCCATGTACACTTGCGTAGCAACAAAAATGAACATGACTTCTTCAATGATACTTGGATTAATTACATCATTTTCAGTGGCATTTTTGTTGTAATGATAGTGACGACCCAACGGCAGAAGTAATGCGAATTTATTGAGGGCCATGGTCCAATTTATCTTCGGATGTCGGCAGTATTAACTTATCAGTATCAGCGACAGTATCGGTATCAGCAACGGTATCAGCGGTATTAACAGGAGCTCCACACATTTTGTCTACGCCGGTACGCGCAGTTTCGACTCAACACAGTTTCCATATAGTTGCAGTATTTTTTCGTAGCTGTTTAGAACTGTTTATATCTTTTCGTGAATTGGTTAACCATGAAATCAACAATAGCAATTCGTTAAGCTCGCTCAACAGTCTTGTCAAGCGTACCCTAAGGTGCCACGGCCTGGCCAGTCGGCCCGGTCTAGAACCCCTGCTTCAACTCCAGTTAGAACCCCAGCTACATTTTACTTGTTAAAATCGTCAGTTGGTGGCAAGTTCGTAACAATCCCGGTATCGACTGCGTCGACTCATGCATCGTCACTGCACGAATGAACTTTCACGAACAATCCCTGATCCCTGTACAGCTTGATCAGTATCCCTGTTAATTCAACTTGAGAAACAACCCAATTGGGACCCCACGGGCTCACCCCTGGTATCGACAATTGCCACTGAAAAGCGTTAGACTTGACGGGGGTCAACGTATCCTTTGGCATTTTTTTCTTTGTTAGTTAATCGCCCTCCGTTTCGGGCCTTCAATCGCTGTCATGGAAAAAGTATTTGCCAACACGCTAGTCAACTGTAGAAGCTTGTTCCGTGGAATATCGACCGTCAGAAATGCCGAGACATCTTATTAGCACGTTAATTTGGTTTAATTAATTAACGTCTGCCATTAATTGAGAAATACAGAGACGTTTGACGAGCAGAACAAAGGCTAATTATACTGTACCAAATCCAGCAAATAACCAGGGCCTATATACGCCTTAGTACACTGGGTATGTGGGGTTGTAAACGCCTTAGTTGTCTGATAGCAAACGCAGGGCCCTGGAAATACCTGTTGTGCTGGCCATCGGTGTACCGAGAAAACAAACTTGGCTGCATTTATTGGCCGATTTTTGCCAGACACTCCTCCATTGCTACCACCGAGTCGTACGGAGTCCAAATAGACTTGACGAAAAGGGGGGTAGTAGTGGGCATATACGTGGTTTCCTATACGGGCCGATAGCAGGACTATTAGCCGCCTAGAGCCGCGACCGCACGGACATTAAAATTTAGAAGAACCCAACAAATCACGGAAACAACAAGGCCAAAATTTCGACTTCGATGTGACAAAACTACACATCTGCCAAGCAAATTGCCAACTGTCATTGCGACCAAGACGTCGCTCCGCAGAACAATGGATGCACGTCTATCTAATCGCGGTTAGGGCTCGATCGAGGCGGGGCATCCCTCCCTCGATTTGGAGCGGGAGATCTCGAAATCGTCGATGGTGGGGCGCAGTCTGTTGACCCGTCCGTCGATTCGGTATATGGGCGCATATACCCGCGCGGGTCATGGTGGGGCCGACGTACGTATGGGAAACCTCGCCGTAGAGGCCACCAACCTCTTTGCACTGCAGCGTAGGGCGGGAAGGGTCGTGAACACGCATACCTGCAACTTAAAGTTGGGTGGGGCGTCTCGGGCGCAGGCAGAAGCGCATCACACGCATGTCCCGGGTAAAATCAGCCGGCTTGAGCGCGGACGCGAATGCCTCGGCAGAGCGACGACCGCAGCAGAAGCGGCCAGCTGCCCATCTAAGCGCCTGACAACATCCGGCGATGCAAGGCAGGAACGTATGCCCGTATCCGCCACTATGCGCCTAAATGGTGCGCGGCTGGCGGAATACGGCTGTGGCCACGTTGGCGGGTGATTTATAAGGACCTCGTCTGCCTCCTGATCCATCCACTGTTACTCAAGTCTCCGTCTAACGACATCGCGACTGATTACACTTCCAAAATGAAACTGAGTCTGAAACTCGTCACGGCTGTTGCCATGCTTGTCATGCGCGTTTGCGCCGTCTCCTCTGTCATCGAGGCCACTGACGACAACATTGAGGAGCTGCTTAGCAATGGAATCCCCACGGTTCTCGACATCTACGCTTCGTGGTGTGGCCACTGTAAGAATCTAGCACCCGTCTACGACCAGCTGTCCGAGATCTACGAGCATGCCAAGGGAAAAGTGCAGTTTATCAAGATTGATGGTGATCTCCACCGCAAGGTCTCCAAGAAGTTCGATGTCAAATACTACCCTACTGTCAAGTTCATTGACAGCAATGGTGGTGTTTCCGAGGTCAACGAGCGTGATCTCGTTGGTCTGTCCAACTTTGTGCAGATAAACACGCAGGCCAAGCCCCAGCGCCCGGTGACGCCACCCTCAGCCATCAAGAAGCTTGACGATTCCAACTTTGCTGAGTCCATCAAGGGCAAGAACGCGCTTGTTGCCTTCACTGCCTCGTGGTGCGGTCACTGCAAGAACCTCAAGCCCGAGTTCGAGAAGGTTGGCCTTGTTTACGAGCGTGATACTAATGACCTCATCATTGGCGGTGTTGACTGCACTGAGGGCGAGCCTACTACGGGCATTGCTAGAAAGTACAGCGTCTCAGGTTACCCCACCGTTCTTTTCTTCCCCGCTGACGGTTCGGAGCCTATTCCCTACAACAGTGGCCGCAACGTGGCCAGCTTCACTGCTTTCCTCAAGCAGCAGGGTGTCTCACATCGCAATGCCGACGGATCGCTCGATGACGAGGCCGGTGTCATTCCCCAGCTTAACGAGCTTGTCAGAGAGGCTGCTACCGGTGCAGATGAGGCCATTGATGCTCTCATGTCTACTGCCGCCAAGCTGACCGAGTCGTCTGCTAGCGTCTACCATCGTTACGCTCAGCGTTTCAAGAACGGCAAGGAGTACTTTCTCAACAAGGAGCTTACGCGTCTAGAGAACCTCCTTGGAGATGGTGGAAAAATTAACCCCAAAAAGCGTGACGAGCTTCAGATTAAGTTCAACATTCTGAAGGGCTTCAAGCTTGACGCTGCCGCTCCCCACGAGGAACTGTAAGGGGCGGTAATTTGACAATTCATCTAGAGGACTGTACATCTCGTATGTAAATCTACAAGGCATAAGTACATGTTTATTATAATACGTACGTCTAAACGAAAATCTAGTCACTGCCTGAGTGCGAGCCTAAGAACGACTAGATACTGTGGTATAACAAACTCGATATATAGAGATCACGGACGCAACAGATTTGACATAGACCGAGTTTGTAATGACCAACTATGTTACCACCACTACGTAACAGTCAAGTGGCAATTTTATGGACCTTAACAAAACTTTCTACCATTTAATTGTATTTGACATTCTCAAGTAAATGAATATGTTGAATTGACGGACTGATGGACTGCACTGCATAAGCACTAGTCTACATCGCCGCAACCTTGATCGCAGCTTTGTAATATCCGCGGTATATGTAATCCGCACAACGATGCTCTCCGCAATACATTACTTAATACTGGTTCCCTATCAGTAGTAAGGAAGTCTATCATATTAGTCACACGTAAGTCCGCGGTCTCAAAGCTTAGTCTATTGGATCCCCACCATCAGCACTAGTTGTCAGTCCGCGGCTTCAAAATTCGTTCAAGCCTATGGTCATAGCAACAGACGTCAGCACTATTTGTCAGTCCGCGCGCTTTCAAATCATTAGTAAGAAAAATTAGCAACTAGCGGAGTACCGATTACAGAAACAAGGTTTCTAACAATCGGTATGGTTCCAGGCCTAGGTGATTTCAATGTATTACAATCACAGACTTAGTAGATGATGACTTCTATACAATCAAGCTTAAGTGAAGTTCCAGCTCAAGGCAGATTAGACTTCATTTTGACGTGGATATACCAGCATCCATGCATTTGAAAAGCTCTGGTGTTACCAGGCAATCTTTTCGGACTTAAAGCACTGGCGAAGCAGCTCGGGAAATACCTTGCCTTGTAGAACAGAGTACTCGACAACAGCACGAGCATGCTGAGGACGTACCCGTGCCATCCATAGGTTCTCTCCCGTTTTGGTGTATAGCAAAAGGTTTGCTGCAAACTTGTGACCGCCAACATGGCTCACAAAGCCAACCGTCACTCCGCCAGGTGTGCAGTCATCGGCGTCGCGGTACAGGTCATGGTGACGCAGTTCTATTTCGAGGTTTCGACGCATGATAGGAGCTGTGATACCGCAACGCTTGTCTCGCGTGCGGTGAGAACACAGCAGCAGGTAAGCACGGTTGGGTGAAGCCTCGTACGTCTCGGGACTCTCGGCCAGCAGACTCGGTACGGTTTCCGAGGTGTAGGCAGTGATGGCACGCGACACAAGCTCGTAGCAGTTGTGAGGCGTGACTCCACGAACAATGAGGAAATAAGGAAGTAGTAGCAGAGTTGTGGAGGTCGAATCAACCGTGACGCCGTGGTTCCGTTGTGACTCAGCATCAAACACCAGCGACGTGGCTTGTAACAGCACATTGCCCTTGGCCGCTGTATCTAGCTGGCTCTTGTGCTTTCGCAGGCTCGCAGCTATCTTGCCTCCAACGTCCTCCTCGTCCGCTATGTCATGCTTCCAGTCGGTATGGCCTGTTGACACGAGGATATGCATGATCCACGGATTCGTCGATCCCCACAGCGGGATATCTTGCTCGACCTTGACGCTTGAAGGGTAGTCATGAACATCACAATTGGCGCAGTCGTCAATAGCACACTCGGCCACAGGAAGTCGACTGGCGATTTCCTCTGCGCTGTCGCGGCCCGGCCGCACCGTTGAAATGATTTTGCCTAGCAGTCCCATCCTCTATTATCGACACATGCGTGGATCCTCCATCAACGCACAGATTGCAGGCACAGAAGAGCAGCAGCAAACCAGCAAACAAAAAAGGAAGGCCTATAACCGCGTATTTATAGGTTGTTTCGGAGGCAAATTCCGTGAAGGCTCGAATAATTTTTATCTGATCGATCGACATTGCGGAAGTCGGGCCGCGTCTCGGAAGAGTGCCGTGCGCCCACCAAATCCGGTCGGAGCGGTATCAAGTAGCGTGCTATGCGGGTTGCAAAACCCCATCGGGCTGCTGTTTTAGATTTGGCGTAATATTGGCGTAAGATGTTAAACGGGATACGCTACACACTGCTCCCAAGATGTTTTCTATTTTCTAATAGATTTGAGTCTTCCTTAGCAATGCCACATTATTTTGGTTGCACTCCTTTCTCTACTGTGCACTATGCTCCATATCCCCGTAAACTGATGTGAACTCTATAACCCCACTGAATTGGTCATCGCTTGATATATTGAGCATTAGCTACGTCATTTGATGACTCAGTACCTAGTCATTGGATCCCGGAAGCAAACTTGGGTTCCGAACGCCGATTGACCCTGCATGAACCAGATGGCCGCGGATCTCCATGAAGATGGCGGCTAGAATCAGGTCCTCCGCCGTGCGGGCCCGTGCTCTCTCATCATGATCCATCGTCTAGATGTTGGTTCATGCTACACCCGAATCTACGTTTATGATGAGGGCCAGATTGCCGACTCTCTGACTACTTAAGCAACGTCCCCAGTTATACTATAGCCTGGTTCGCCTCGAGTGACTCTCTGCGTCAACTATACATGACTGCGTGGCTGCCTACTTCCTCGTAATGGCTAGGCCTGAACCCAATGCATTCCCGGATCTGAGCATGGATGCCATGGTGGATGCCTTCTACGAATCTGAGAATATCATTGTCCAGCATCTGGGATCTCCTCAACATATTCCTTGCATCGATGATCCTTCCGAAACCTTGCACCAGTTACCAGATGACCCTCCAATAATTCCCTCTGTCGATCCAGCTCCATATACCCCTCACCACATCAATTCTCATCGTTTTACTAGGCAGTCCAATTCCTCAACTGACAACCTTCTTGTTCACAGCAGTATCTCCACTGTTGCCTTTACCCCGCAAATTAATTCTTCTTCGGCAAATAGCCAATTAATTCCTGGAAACCAGCAGCTAAAATTTCCACTCTTCACTTGTGAAGATATTTCTGACGCATTTGACCCCGCTGCTTACGCGTCTTCCTATTTGAACGCGGAACCTGGGCTGCCTGTCGACCCACAGGTTGCTAATTGCGAAGACTTTGCTGCGCTTCTGAGTCCCCAATATTCACAATCCCTCCTTACGCATCAATGTCCTTTACAGAGCCAGGCGCCACCGCCTGTAGTTAGCCCCATAGCTTCATCTCGTGATGTCGTTGGCAATCACCAGCATCCCACCGACTTCGATTCTCCCGCCCAGCAGAACGATCTGAAATTCCAAATACCTGCTGCGTTCTCCGAATCTCCATCTCACTGGATACAACAACCGAATGAGCAAAGTCAACAGAAGCAAGCTGGAGACTGGACTAGCACGTCTGCAAGGGGGGGCCAGCTACCTGCTGGAGGCGTCACGGTACCGCCGGCGGCTGCACCTGACCGAAGGTCGGGGGGCCTGAGATTGGCATCCTGGCAGAAACACAAAGTCCAGTACGATGCATTTCTTGATGGTACCTTTGACGGCGATTATTCAACAGACGTGAGTTCTTTACAGTCCGAGCTGTCGGATTCCCAGCTCATTAGATTTAATCCGGCATTGGAAACACAGCGCGCAGGATTGTTGGATAGCTTCGAAGCATCATGCCCTTCTGGGCTAATAATGGACGAAGAGTCTGCTTCATACTGCCCAGGAAAATACAAGACAATTGTGTCAATGGGTGACATTGTAACTGAGATGCGAAACACTCTTGTCGTTGTACCTGAGAGCCGAGGAATTTCTCGCCTCTCTCTTATAGTTCGCCCCGGACATCCATTAAGTCGGTCTGGTGAATCGTCATCTGCAACCTCCACAGCTGGTGAGATATCTGCTGCTCGTCCACGTCGCTTCAAACTGGACCATGATTTGTTTACATCGACTGATGAAAGCACTGTTAGCAGCAACGGCAGCGTCATCAGCAGCGATGAGTCGCCAATGATGATGTTCAATGATAGTGACAAATCTTTGCCATTACCAGAAGGGGCTTCGGTCAGTGGGAGGCAGATTATAGAGCAATGCATTGAGACAATTATGCAGGCTGTTTCAGCTCAAGGTGGTGAAGAGTATTGCACAGCACTTGACGTTGGTGTATTTCCGACCGATTCCGGCGTCGGCAAGTATGGGATCCGAGAGCAGCGAGACCCTGCGGGGTTAGACGCACTGAAATTTCCTCATATCCGAGAGATTATAGATCAGTGGAAACCCACTAAGTTACGCAGCGACCGGTTCTTTCGTCTCAAGGACAAAAAGGGGGAGGCCTTTGATTTGGACCAGCTTCAACAGGCTCTAGCCATTTTGACATCTCGGCCTCCTCGTCGAGTCAACTACTATCCAGCACACCAGATTGGCACGGATGGCAATATCGGTCAAGGACAAACCGTCACCCAGATGGCTCCCTATGTTGCAACTCAATACTTCAGCAGGGATACTCGTCGCGTCTCGGGACTAGAACCTGGAACTGCAGATGGTGGTGATCCCCCTGTGCGCAACAACAAGACGAAGGGGACCATTTACGATCCAACGTGGGTACGTGGAGTGGGTGACAAGAAGGAAGGGTGGTGTGACAACTGTCTTAGCGACGGCAAATACCATCCCATCAAGAACTCTGGCTATCTTTATCATAAGAACCACGAACATGGCATTTTCCCAAACGGTCACGTCTTTGAAGACCCGCTTGTCATTAGGCGTAAGCTCGAACGTGACAACAAGCTGGAAGGATTGTGTGGAATATGCTACCACTGGATTGATCTAGAACATACAGAGAAGAAGCGATGGGGTACGTGGTATCGACACTATAAACAGTGTAGCCACGAATACTACGAATTTAAGAAGATTATCGCGGCAACTGGAGCTCCTATTCGACTCATCGAAATATGGTATTGCTCAGTATACACGGTGTACAATGAGATTCCACCATGACAGAGTTTATTGGTGGTGTATATAATCAAGATGTAGGCAACATCTGTAATCTGGAGAGAATAGCAACATGCTGAAGGGGTGGTCATGTTCATGTTCAAGGGTAATAACAAATACCTTAAAGGATCTGGTAGTCAGTCTAATGCTAGAAGGAATTTTATCCAGAAATGTAATATATTGACAGCAATGTCACTAGCCTACAGAAGCATTTATGGCCTAGACTTGAGTACCCAAAATTGACTGTGCCAGGCCCGCAGGCACAAGGTCAAAACAAGATCAAGCTAATAGGGAATAGCCAACAACGCAAATAAGAATATTGGAGAGGTGAACCCGGGCAGTCGACACAATGAACCCTGCTCACAGGTCGTCCGCACCAGGCACTTTTGGTTGCACTTAGTAGAGGACAAACTGGGCCTGGCCCGAGGTGACGGCGACAGTGCAACCGTTGGAACCACCAGAGTACTGACCGTTCTCGTAAACACAGTCACCGTTGACAACGCCGCCAGGAGCAGCAACGATCTTGACGTTGAAGTTAGCAGGAGACTGGTTGTTGGGGTTGGGAATGAGCGACAGGTAAGCAATGCCGTTGATGTAACCAGCACCAAAGTTGAGAGGAGCCCAGTTACCGACACCAGAGCCAGCAGAACCCCACAGACATCCGTCCTGGACAGAGACACCAGCGTTGTTGACGTAGTACTGAGCAGAGGTGGGCTTGCCCTCCCACTGGTAGTAAGTAGACTCGTCGACAACGGTCAGAATGGCAGACTGGCCAGCCTCAACAAGAGTGGGGATGACCATGTTCTCGGTACCAGGGTAGTCAGTACGGCAGATGGCAACGTCCTGGCTGAGCTCAGACACAACCTCAGCAGACTGAGTTCCCCACTCGCACAGGAAGTTGGAGTTGGTGTTGGTGCGGTGCAGCTTACCGTTCTGGCAGATAAGACCTCCAACAGAGACACCGTTGGCGGGCTGAGACAGAGGCCACTGGGTCTTGGACATACCAGGCTGGCAGGCGTACGAGCAGTAAGCACCCTCAGTGCACGAGCCACCGGTGGAGCCGTCCGAGAGGTGCTCAATGCCGGACCAGCCACCGAATCCGAGCCAGTCGAGGGACACAACACCCTCACCCGAGGGGAAGGTGGAGCAGTCAATGGTTCCATCCTCAAAGGGAACCGAAGGAGCCTGGAAAGGAGCCAGCGAGCCCGACGAAGGAGCCTGCTGGGCAGGGGCAGCCGACGACGAGGCAGGGGGAGGAGCAGCGGTCGACGACGTGGTAGGAGCAGGGGGAGGAGCAACAGTCGACGACGTGGTAGGAGCAGGGGGAGGAGGAGCAACCGACGAAGTGGTAGGGGCAGGAGCCGGAGCAGGGGCCTGCGAAGAGGTCTCGACGGGAGCGGGAGCGGGAGCGGAAGCAGGGGCCGACGAAGCAACGACAATAGGGGCAGTGTTGACGGCCTGAACGGGGGTTCCGTTGGCATCAACAGTCAGAGTAACGTAAACGTACTCGACCTCAATGGCACGCTTGTGCTCGTGGTGGACGTGACGGGCAGCGTTGGCGGCGGCATCAGGCGAGGCCATAGCGGCGCCCATGGCAGCAGCCATGGCGACCGAAGACACGAAGGAGTACTTCATAGTGATGGGGTTGGGTTTCAAAGGATTGACAAGACCTCAGTCAAAAACTAGAATTAGTTAACGAACGACGACGAAGAGAACGAGAAGAGAAAAAATGGCAAGACGAAGAGAAGAGGCGGGGCGAGGAGAAACCAATAAAACCGATTAATTAACAGGCGGGTCAGGGGGCTGCAGTGGGGCGGGTCGAAATAATAATAATAATAATAATAAATCAGGGGGGGGGGGGCGGCGCAAAACAAACGTGCTGATTGACAACCAGCCCCTTTCTGCGTTCCTCGGCGGCAGCGCACGAAGTACGTGCGGCGGTGCTGGGGCAGGGGAAACCCAGTCCAGGGGCTGGGCGAGATGAGCACGAACCGCTAGCTTGGGTTCCCGTTTTTACGTTGCTTCCCTACGCGGCAGTTCAGCTTTCACGAGTTGACGCAAAAAAATGAGCAACAGCAAGTAAGGAGCAGCATTGAGCGCCAAATGCCAGACGATCGCACATCTTCGACAAACACCTGTTGCCGTTTTCGGCAAAACAAACACGCAGAGCCCTAGCCCTGTCGCCGCGCGTGCTCCATGCCCTGACATTCCTTTGAAGGGCGTTGTGATACGACACATTGGCGTAGAGTGGCTCGAAGCAGATGGCGGGAAATCACGACACGAAGGCCGCTTGACGGGTGATACGACCAAAGAGCCAGGCTCCCAGCACAGGTGGCGAGTGCATTGTCGAGATCTACGCGTCGAAGTGCGCTTCTACTCCTCAAACCGCTTCAGTTTGTCAGGGCCTCGGCTGCGGTGTCGCTTCGCTTCTTCTCTTGTCTCGGGCGGGACTTCTCTACAATTCGGGGGACATTAATACTCACAGGAACGAAACGAGGTCAAAGGAAAGACGCGACTGTTTATATAAGAAATAGCGCGATAATCAAACCCAGCTGACTTTGCGAAATTTGCGTTGAATTAAACAGTTGACAAAAAGGTTAGGCGAAGGCTTTGGTTTTATACGGTTTAGCCCGGACCTCAAAAAAAAAAATGCGTTTTGCCGCGCTCTAATCCTTGCCCTGAGAACTTCGACGAGAAGAGATATGTCTATGTAGATCTTGGGTAAGGAACAGCTCTGTGAGTGTCGATGTCGGAATCCCCGGGGTACCTCCGGTTGTATGAGATCAAGCAAAACAGCAGACATATTTGTATAGCTGAGTCTTGATAGTAGTACTTTTATAAGGTTATTTTTTTCTGTTTTGTAGTGCTCATTTGGCTTTCGTTACCTTCACCTCCTTCAGGTTTGGGTAATTGTGCTGCATTCTACGCAGGCACATACATATGAGTCTTTCGGGCGGACCCGCATCACCCGCTACCAAATGCTGGTTGCACTCGGCTAATCCGACATCGCACCGTTGGCAACTGGCAGCTTTTTTTTCAGATGCACGCAAGCTGCAGCCGCTTATGCTTTCGCTTGATGGTTCGTCCCACCCAGTCCCTCCCGCCAACCTGCACAAGTCCCGGTTTACTGCATAGTATGCTAGTACAGTTGTATCCAGTGAAGCCTGCTTACCTACCTGCCTAACTGTGCAGACATCAGCACTACTTTGATCAGCAGCCAGCACTTCCCTCCCACTGACCCTTGCTCACCGTCGCCACCTCGCCTTCGTTAACACCTGGTTCGTTGCCCGTTTTGTCAACTCCGCCCTCCAAAAGAAACCCGGCTTTCAGGGCAAGGCCAGGGCAGGGCATAACGGTTTTTGCAGTAGATTTTTTCACCGCTACGTCTGCGTACTGTTTAGGGAAGTCGGCTGGATCCGCCTGCAACTAGTAGATCACTTCCTTCTCAAGACGGATGCACTGCACCAGCTGCCGATATGCAGTTACAAATTGGTTTCGCCGGCAGCTAAGCGGCCTCAAGTAGGCGGTTATGCCTGCGTTTCGGCCGACAGTCGTTTTGGGAAGCTCAACGGTCGTATAGATTGACATTATACATGACTTCTTTCGGTTTACGAGGTAGGTGCAAACGAAAGTGACCAGGCGCAGCAGCGGAGACTCCCCGGTGGGTCTCGAACTAGCGTCGACGTTGTTTATCAGCGTGAGTCTAGCCTAGTGAGGAATATGGCTCCAACTAGTGGGACTTATGCCTCTAGACGTGCATAGTGCGTTCAAAACTGTGGAGTGCCTCGTCAGGGCCTGCGCAGCAACTGCTATATTCCGGGGCTTTTACTTGATACGAGCCCATACGATCGCTTCATAGATGTGCCCCTTAAAGTGCTTCCTACAGCACTTATTTATTGGTCTTCACTTTATAGTCTTCACTTTAAAGTGCTTACCTTGCAGTGCTCCACCTACAGTTCTTATCTTACAGTACTCTCTCAGTACTCTACCTGAGACTATTACCTGCCCATAGTACACCTTCGCACATCTTCCAGTACAGATCAGCTATAGATGAGCAGCAGATCTGAGCCTTCGATGACTAGATAGTCACCAGCAGTCTGTAGCTAGTCTTTGTAACTACTGCACTATGAGAGGTTGGTGCTATTATCTTTGATTTTGTTGCTAGTAGGTTTACCCCGGTGCTGCACTGCTGCCCAGGCTCTACACCTTTATACCGTGGCATACACCCTGGCAAATGCCAATACCGTAGACGCAGTGGTCCTGCTATCAAAGTCGTTTTGCAACACCTCTCTTATAAACGACTCGTCTCCTACGACCTCTTTACTTATATTATGTTGGTCTTTACGGCTGTATAGAGTACACTGTGCTGAAGGTAAAGCTGCTCCAGGCTGTCTGGGTATGGGCAGAGGATCGTGAAGTTGGCCCCTACCCTCAGAAACCACCGGATGCTGGCGGTATAGCGGTCACCTGGACCGTCAATTGTTCCTTCCTTCATTTAATATATCCCATATATGCTCAATTCTGTTGTTTCCTTCAATTTCTGCCAATCTAAATGGTGCTGGATCTGATTAACTGCTCATTGACCCCCGCGTAACTTGTGTCCCTCCTGCGTAGCCGCAGGCACACCAAACAAAACCGCAAATTTCACCCCACAGTCCTCATCATCCCCATAAACTAGCAAAAATGGCCGCTGAAGAACCCAAGATCCAAGAGATTGTCGACACTCCTGAGGAGCACACTCACGAGCACACTCATGACCACGACCATGACCACGACCACGACCACGACCACGAGGAGGTCGGTGCTGGTGCCGAGGTCTCTGTCCACTCGCGTGGTGAGAAGAAGGCCCGCAAGCTGATTCTTAAGCTGGGACTCAAGAAGATTGAGGGTGTCACCCGTGTCGTTCTCAAGCGTTCTCGTAACGTCACCTTTGTCATTGACAACCCTGAGGTGTACAAGAACCCCGGCTCCGGCTCTTACGTTGTGTTCGGTGAGGCCAAGGTCGAGCAGCCCAACCAGCTCGCCCAGCAGATTGCCAACCTTGCTGCTCAGGGTGGTGCTCCCGGCGCTGGTGCTGACGCTTCCGAGCCTGCTTCCAAGGACCCTGCCTCGATTCAGTCTGACCTTGCCGCTGCTGCCGCCGCTCCTGCTGCTGCTGCTGAGGAGGCTGACATTCCCGATGACCAGGTCGACATGACCGGAGTCAATGAGGACGATGTCGCTCTTGTCATTGACCAGGCCAATGCCTCCAAGGCCAAGGCTGTCGCTGCCCTCAAGAAGAACAAGGGTGATGTCATCAACGCCATTATGGAGTTGACTGAGCCTTTCAACTAAGAGGTATCGCCCAAGTAGTGACGCCGCGTTTTACTCACTGTATATATAGTTAAGCGATGTGGTGTTATCAAGTTGTAAAGATGGTATTAGGCTAGAGGATGACCTGCAATTGTGCCCGTTGACTGGGTTAGTACGTCGTAATGCATCCAATCGATGAATATAATGCTTTCATCAGTCACTCGTTTCCAAGAAGTCTATGGAACACGGCGACTCGCCTCACCAATGCCGCGGCAATGCACTCCAACAGCCACAATTGATTTCCATGCATTTCAATTGAGTTAATACCCAGTTTATAGCTGCTTTAATTGTTACTGGCGACTGTAAGTTCTTCAAAAACTCTCCAAACACCGCCAAACTTCTACAGGTGGGTCCTTGGCACTTCATGGCCCTAACCGCTATCAAGTCATACCGACGACTAGCTCTCTCTCTTATACTCCACAATACAAGGTGACCAGACTTTTACGGTCAATCAACGATCCTGAACCTTCTCAAAGGCATTATACGTCTCTACTGCCCGGTGATTCGCAATCTCCTCAAGTACCGCCTTGTACACCTCAGCATGGACTACACCGAACATTGGTCGCGGGCTACACCACAGAGCACTGTTCACCGTTCATAACGCTAACTTCATACCAGTTGCTACACAACACTCTACATTGAGCGGGAAGCTATCTCTGTCCTACCTGCTAGAACGACCTCCACCTACAGTGCAATCATAACATTACTGTCTACTCGACAGCACGCGACTAGCATGCTCACTCCTTGATAGCAGCATACTTCTGAGTCCACTCCTTGGCAGTGGCAATAGCCTGGGGCTCGTCCTCTTTCCAGTTCTGTGCAACATCGTTTGCAAGAGGATCATCCTGAGTTAGTTAAGCTAGGCGTGGAGAACACAACCACTCACGGGATTGGGCGCGCCAAGAAGCGCTTGGATAGACAGTAGAATGGTTCGGATCTGCAACGCTGGCGACCAGTTTGCTTGGTTAGTGGTGATACTTGCTGGGTGGGAACCGGGCGGATTCGATCGTAGACGAAGTAGCTCAAAGTTTGGAACAGCAGGTCAAACAGTCAACATATCGACTAGCTACCTCCACAACAAGCACATCTCCGCTTTTCGTTCCACCTCGTCCCTTTTGCCTCTTATACTCACACTTAAGCACATCCAAACAGATACGGCCCAGTCTATCTATGTTCGGATGGTAGATTCGGGTGAGAAAACGAATCTTGGGTGCTTCCACTGCGGTTAGTGATACAGCTCCACGGGCGCTCACAGTTCCACTTACTCGGATAGTCTTCGGGCAGAAACAGCTCAAGCTTAAATCGACCACCCTCGTAAGGGCTCTGAGATGGTCCATCTACCGTGACGTCAAAGTATCGCAGGTTGTCATCGTGTGGCTTGGCCGAGATGCCTGCCACCGGCTCCGTCATGAGACGCTCCGTTTCCTAGAGTTAGTCGGGACAAATACAGTCGAAACAGGTACTCTGGCATTTGTGGATCCTCGGGTCCTGCTTCTCCTACTCGATGCTCACCTTGATAATACGCTTGGACAGTGCTGCGGACATGCTGGTAAAGGGCAATAGGAAGAGTTGCTCACTTAAGGGAAATGCCAAATAACCTTACCGCGCCCGGCCTAAATGCTGCGCCGCATTCGCATATACGAACCTCCTTATACACACATTTTCTGTAGTCTACTAAGCTATGAGTAAACCCACAGCGGTTGGACGAGCTGTTGCCATTGGCCTCGGTTGTATTCTGGGCGCCTATGGCTCTCTCTATATGTTATCAGACTATCAACTGGTGAGCTGCAAGTTCCCGAGCAACTTACTGCTGCTAACTAAAGATCCAACGGATGCCTGAATCTGATCAAGTGCTACCCGATGGCTCGAAGCCTAAACGCTCATTCAAAGTTTCGTTCCGCCCTGTTGAGCCTCTGAAGCTGCGTCCTGAAGCAGAAGAGAAGTTCCGTCGTCGTCGTGAAGAAATCTTGCAAGAAAAACAGGCACTTGATGCAGCAGAGGCTGCAGCTGCCAGTAAACCGAGTTCGTAGCGGCTGTTGCGACTCAAATATTTATCTAACAAATCCTGGTATCATTTGATTGAATTGAATCCGAAGCATTAAATTACTGTTGAATAGCAGACTGTGGAAGTCCACAGTCTGGTAGTCCAAAGGCCTGGACCTCATCTTCTTCCTTAAACTATAAGTTATACTTAACTTGCATATGATGGCAAAAAGCAGTTCCAGACCATCAACACCCATTCAGTCACACAACCCATCACATCTAGTGTCTCTTTAACAATTCTTAATGCACGTTTTTACTTCTTCGATTACTTCAGTCTTACGGACATTTATCCTCCCTGGTCCTTCTGCCAGCTCTATAGGCCCCCATCGCACCCGGTTATCCGCCATCCCTATATCCACCACCCTAGCCCCTATACATCTTCTCTGATTGGCTCCTAGTGCGAATATATTCCCCAGACTAGACTTTCACAGCTCTCACATCACAATGCTGGCCCGTCGTCCTCTGATTGCTCTCTCGCGAGGTATGTATCCTCAATGCTCTACGACTACTGCTAACCCCAGCCTCGGCCCGCCCCATGGTGCCTCTGCGTGCCTCGCAGGTACTGTTTGCTGGCTACCGTCAGCTCAGCACCGAGCCGACTACCTCCGAACAGGCTCTCGAGATCCTTAAGAAGCAGCGATCCAACCGCCCTGTCTCACCGCATCTGCAGATTTACCAGCCCCAGCTTACTTGGTACCTGTCAGGACTGCACCGTATCACTGGTGTCGCCATGGGTGGTACTCTGTACGCGTTCCTCATTGGATATCTGGCTCTTCCTTACGTTGGTCTTGGCTTTGACGGAGCTGCTGTTGTCAGCGCCTTTGGTGCTTTGCCTTTGGCCCTGAAGCTTGCTGTCAAGTTCATTGCTTCTATCCCTTTCACCTTCCACATTGCCAATGGTTTCCGACACTTGATTTGGGATACTGCTACCCAGCTCACCATTCCTGGCGTCTACCGTACGGGATACGCTGTCCTCGGCTTCAGTGCTGTTGCGTCCCTGTTCCTGACGTTCATGTAAGTTTTCTCCTGTCGTTGCTTGTACCAACGTTTTGTGAGAACCGGGCATCTTAGTTATTATTCATCAAATTGATGTACATTTTGATCAGTGATACGCCAAACGTATCTTGGACGAAGACGGCCTCTTAGGCGCCTGTTATAGATTGCATCGACGATAAGCCAATTGCTTGAGTGGTCATTAATGGTTATACCCTGATATCCCACTCCACAGAACCTTGATTTGTAGTGCCCCGGTGACTAAAAACTCCTTGAACTGCTGAAACGCTCCGAATGATCTGTTCTACTAATGACTCTAGTGTCGAGTTCAGTTACTAGGAGGCTCTAGTCCTCTACCAGTTAGCGGAAACTGTACTATAGGGAAAGTCGGACGCAATAGGAATACCTGGTATAGGTGTCCATTTAATTCGGTTCCCAAGCACGACTACTCCGACCAATTACATATGCAGGGCTCATCATCACCCGCAAGTGGAACCACAACTAATAAAGTAGCATTTCGTCAGTTTAAAGTGCGGTTTGTTAGTAGATCGTTTATATCAATTGCGCCGATACGAGTAAGTGCTACCTGCGGATTCAGTGACAGAATGAACCACCCCACCCCTAACTTACTTATAAAGGACGTGATATAATAAAGAGCACATACCGTTTCTCTCCACGTTAGTAGCCGGAGGTAACAGAAGTTCAAGCTTATTTTCCGTGTAAAATAGGCGTCTGCAAGGTTCGTCGGGCAAGTTCTAAACATCGGGCTTATCGTCTCTTAGGCCCTTAGCTCGAGCTCCAGCTCGCCAGACAGACCAACTCCCTGTTTCTCCCCTTACACCAAAGGTCCGAATATCAAACAATACTCATCAATGCCTCATAATTTCGCTCGGTGTTTAGGATTTGAACCTCTGGTTTAGAAGCTCTGATGCAACGACTCCCCATTAATATCCAACCAGTCTCCCCTAGAGCCTCCTTGAGGGTCCCTGTGGTTCTCCACTACCTGCCTGTTAAAGTGAGTCCTGCCTGCACACCATTCCCAGTCCACCTTCGCTTATACAAGCTTAATACTCCCATCCCCAATATATTACCTTGCTGTATTCAGGAACATGCATCGGCTGCACGGATCGGCGCTGCATGGACTTAATAGAAGTTACCAACTTTAAAAAATAGGAGGACTTCCCCGCGCTGCTAAAGACCGCGAGCTTAAATAGATGTTACTTGAACATAATGCTACTGAAACCAGTTTTGTGTCAGGGCCCAGCGTAATACTGGATATGTCCGATTGGAAACTATTGTGTGCTGAGGCTATTGCGCCATCTATTCTTCATCACACTTAACGGCTGGCCCCAGTTGTCATGGTTCGACCCACAAAATAGGGCACTTCCACTAGGGCCCGTTTATGGTGCCCTGCAGGACGATTTAACCGCTAAATGCACTCCTGCACTGTAGATAAGTTGCCGAGGCGGTAGTGTAATGTCGTTTGGCACCCTCGGCTTTTGTTGTCAGCAGTCAGGATTATGATTTGCCTGAAATCGAAGCGAGGCTTCGGCCAGAAGGTGCCCCTAATACCTAATACTCCCTAGGTGCTGAAACTAGGTACGCTGTAGTGACCCTGACCTGAATTACGTTACAAGTTGTCTTTTAGAGAAGCACAAGCTCCCTAAAAAGAAACTCCCCGCTTCTGGTCAAGTGGAGAAATAACTTAACTCGGCTATCTGGGGTCAGATGCAAGAGCAAAGTACTGATGCAGGATCTTTCGACGTCCAATAAGCCGTTGAAAGTCATTTAATTAATTTGCTGTGACACAGGCGGCTTGTGGCGAGAGCGGTTACTGTCTGAAAAGACCACAACGGGATAACTGATCCTGATATAAGTTGGTTTCTGAACCTCAGGAATAGACTCCACTACTGCAGAGGCTTCGAATATTGCCGTCCTGCTATGAAACGAGACTTTGACCAGCTGCAGCAGAAACAAGGTTTGGGTCACAAGTGGGCTACAGAACCGATGAACATCGGGTGGGGCCAGTCCCATCTGTTAGTGTTGTATAACGCAGATCAGTAATTCTAGAGTGGGTCTGCGTCCGGAATAGCATATATTCTTCTGAGAAAAATTTCTATTCTAGTATAATCTACACAAAGAAGTGCTTTTGCGAGCAGAAGGTACATATAACTGGCACCACCTATAAATCAGAGACATGTAGTATCAGGTCTGGTGCACAACGTAGCCGGGCGGGCTGATGCGGAGAGATCGTTTCATCTTCTATAAGGCACCCGAGTATGCCTTCCAGGATTGGCGACGGTGCACAACATGCCAAGGTTTGTAACAGACATCAAATAGGTAGCCATTATGAATACACGGAAGGTCCTATATTTAGACTTTGAAAGACCGAAGGGGCAATCATGGGTCACGAAGTACTCGTCATGGATGCTGCTGGCCAAGCCGAGATCTGCAGTTCAAGGTTGGACTTTGGTGGTAACTGCTTTTAAAAGGCACATTGAAGGCTACTGAGGTATACATATGTGAGAAGATAAAGTTTGAAACGGAGCAGATTCAATAGAGTACTTGATATCTTGGTGATGATTTGAAAGGAATTAGCGAAGTAGGGCCTATAACTTGCCTGACTCTAACTCAAAACCTGCTACAACCTGCGTCTGAGCTAGATAGAGCCTGTGGCCTCGCAGATAGGGCAAATACATATAAATACGCTGTGATGCCCACTCCTAGCTGACCCGTGGACATCACTTGACATATTGAAGTTCATTTTGTTTTTCCTTAGCGTAAAGTGTGGAGCTGCAGATTGCGGGACCCACAGACAGAGTTCTTATATTTAACGGCACGGTGCCGGAGCTCGCGGTTCTTGGAAACTTGTGGCTCAAGGCAGGATACTATGCAAAAGGCTGTTGCTGTCAAGTATGACGGCGCTGCAGCATATATGTCCCCTCCGCTTTCGGTTCCGGAGGATAAAGTGATAAGTGATGCAGGCAACCACGAACCAGTGAAGCCGAAGCTCCCGGGTATCGACAGCTTAATCAACACGATAGACAACGTTAAGGAAGGCAAAGAAGTGGCTAATCACGGACTAAGATGGGCGGGACCCTGCGCATCATATCCATTAATGTCGCTTCACAGTCCACCAGCAAGTGTCCGGCAGTCACCAAATAGCTTTCCCTCGATGCGCAGCTTTAAAGACGATCTTGATCGCACCCCTCGCACATCCACATCTCCAGGTTACATTCAACAACAATTATTGCGACTACCCAATCCAGAAGTCCCCAACTCAGCACAGAATGCAAACTTAGATCGTGGACCAGCGTTACCTGGATCGGAAGGTATGCGTACCATTCGGGCAGGCCCAAATGGAGGGAGCCAGAATGGCAACTTTGGAAACTATATTGCTCGGCATGGGCCTATGTGCGATCTGAGTCCTCGCTCCGGGTACACCAAGAACTTCCCATTGCCCGGTGAGAAGGACAAGATGCATCGAGATGTATATTACGCAGTGCAACAGCAACAACATCAACAGCAGCAGCATCAACCGCAACAGCAGCTTCATCAACAACATCTTGGCTCGCCCATCAAACAATTCGCATATCCGTACCACCCGTACGAGCGCAGAGGAGCTATGCATTCACAACCAGTGCCACGGGGAAACTGGTACCAAAGCCGAGAACCCGTAGTTTACGATGTTGGACATCGGCCGTCAATGGTGACTTCTACCAGTGCCCGTGCTGTCAACGCTGCTTCGATGAGAGGATTTGGACTTGGCATTTATAATGGAGTGCCTCCGGATTCCAATACAATCAACGGGTCCTACCGCTTTCCAGCAAATTATAGTTACAGACACGGGCCTGACCAGCCGCTGATAACAGCCAATAAGGATATCAAGCGACGAACCAAGACGGGATGCCTCACATGCCGCAAGCGACGTATCAAATGCGACGAGAAGCACCCAACTTGTCTCAATTGTGACAAATCCAAACGCATTTGCCTTGGATACGACCCTATTTTTAAGCTACAAGCAGATAAGCGGCGTCGCAAAACGCTTTCTGTCATGTCCGCAGAGTCGGGAACGTCGGTGTCAGATGCAGAGTGGAAATCGGAGTCGACACCTACGTCCAAACTGTCGAGTCCTCTCAGCGATGTGAAGGACTACGAAGAGGTCTCCAGCAGTGGTGAGCGCGGCGAAAACGCCGGTGCTCCAGAGAGTAGCAATCGAATGAAGATTGCAAGTCTTCTCGACGCAGCCGAGGTGCTTGAGTCTCGAGGGCCTGCATACGAACGGAGCACTGCCGAATCGTGGATAGCCACCAACCACCGCCACAGCAAGACACAGTCGATGTCGAGCGATATCAGCGTATCAAGCTGGGACGAGCTCTGCACACTCTTCCTCGACGAGGTGGCACCTGAGCTCGACGAAATGCTGGGTACCAAGCGATTCAGCGAGATTGGATCCAACTGTCTGTCTACCAAGAGCAAGAAGCGCGAGGCAAGCCCACGCAAGAGTGACATGGCAGCCATGGAGGCCATTCGCCAGCTTATGTCGTTGCTGTACCCGTCGATATTTTTGGACGGACTGGCAGTCGATGAGTCCAAAGTTGCTCGGCTCGAGGAGATGCGTATCACCAACGATTACAAGCTTCTGCGGAGTGTTGTTCAGCTCGCGAGCTCTGAGCGGGACACGCAGTTTCTACCCGTTGCCAACTGTGACCAAGTCATCAAGTCGCGTATAGAGGCGCTGCACGCGTTTATCCACAGATGCAATGACAATCTTTGTGGCTCGCCTATACAGGCGGTTGACTTAGCTAGCGATGTGGACGTGTGGAGCTTACTCGACACTTTTGCTGGCGACGGACAATTGTGCAACGAGCAAGTCGACAGTATATTGGAGGCAGCGTCCACCAAGCTATCGCCAGCACTGTCAGTAGCACTGCTTCTCGGAGCACACTACGCCATTTCGCGGTACGAACAGGCTCAATCGCGCATTCGGGCACGTCTCCTCGAGCTATCGGCCACATGCACGCTAGCAAAGGTATCGTGCCGGCTCGTAGAGCTGACTCTTCATCTATAATAATAAAGCAGTTTAGATGGTAGTATAGGACGAGTGGGTGAGATGACGACCCCAAGGAAGATCAAGACTTATCACTGTTCAATAAAATGATCTGACCGGATGCAGAAATATTTGAGTGACGGTATATCAGCACAACTAGATTACATTGTGCACTGAACACTCAGTTATAGTGCAACACCCAAACTCATCTACATCAACATGAAGCTTCCCATCACGAAGTGTACTGTTCAAGGTGCTAAACGCGGTCACGGCCCCAGATCTAGTCCCTAGTCTCACACTACCATCACACTGCTATTACCCTCACACCATGCCTATTTAATCAAACTCCTCTAAGCCCCTTAAACCTCCTGGTACCGGAAAAACTCGCGAATCATTGGCTGCGTGTACCTGCAGGCTTCGGTCTGCAGAACGCGAGATCTGCACGTTGGTAGATCTGACAGCGGAATGACGTAGGGGGGGGGGGAAATTTTCAACAGTGGGATGAAACCACAAGGGCGGCTAGGCGGGTGTGCTAGACCCTGGTCATCTAAGAGCGACGTATGCCAGGCTTGGCCCCACTTACCCGCACAGCCACAGCCATGCACTCGTATTTGTAGGGACTATTCTTTTCTTAGCCGCTACTTCCCACCACTGTGGCTAGCCGTGCCGTCGCACATTCCACGCTAAAAATAACCGGATGGCTAAGGGTTGACGGGGTCGATGCCGTAGCTGTCAAAGGCTTATTCGCGTGACTGGTTGTGGACACAATAGAGACTGAGACAATAGTTTTGTTCGCTGTAATTGACACGCAATCCAACTATTGTTACCTTCCTCTTGTCCGCCTTTGGCTACCCTCTCATAGCCCCACTCTAGGCCCCCCCCGTCAAACCCCCTGCGCACATCCTCACTGCCTCGAACCTGCCCTAGCCCTGTAGTCGCGCATTAGCAACGATTTTTCGGTGCGTAGCATTTTCTTGTTCATTCCTACCCACAACTTTTCCCTCGTTGAACCTGCTGACGTCCCTATTTTCCCATTTTTTAATTCTGTTTGCATTTGCCTCGCATCTCTGTTGCTGTTGTGAAGGCCGCCTCTCCCTCCGTTAGGCTCCTTTTCATTGTTGTTGTTGTTGTCGGCCGCCTTTACTTTGTCGCTCCACGCCTGAGATAGCAGGCCTTGTTTTTGCCTCGTGTTTAACGGCCTTCGCATCTCACCATGGACAACCTCAACAGCATCCCGAGGCCTCCGCCTCACTCATATTACCATTCGCTAGCATCTGAGGGTGATGGCGCGCAGAACCCGTTTTCTTCGGAGACTCAGACGCTAAATTCGACCAACTCGTCTGACGACACGTCGTACCAGTCAGAGTCACAGTACCTCTACCCGCAAGCCTCGTCTCGACCCGCACAACAGGTCGTCCAGCGCGACTACGACGATGGCTACGACGCGCCAGTGCCCCCGACCGTGCCCCCTCATCGTGGTGCCCCTGTTGCTGTTGGTACAGGTGAGGCCTCGTCGAGCTCATCGACGTCTTCACGAGGCCCCTCGGGCTCCTCGATCCCTTCGCATGTGCCCCGCAGCAACAATAACCTCATGGTCGCGTCGTCGCCGACAACGGGTGCCATGTCCCGCAACTCGTCGGGCTCATTTATCGCCATGACGCCGTCGGAATTTGACCGCTACCCTCATCGCATCTCCTCGGCAGACCCCTCGCTCATGTCTGGCGCACCGCTGCTTAGAAACAATGGCGACCCCCGCAGCCAGCGTGGCTCCCCTCAGACACCTCAGTTCCGCAACTCGACGCTGTCTGACCGCTCCGGTTCGTCAGGCTCGTCCATGGACTACTCACAAAACAACCCATTTGTCGTAAACGCCGACTTCTCGCCCTTTGGTGGCTACCCTGCCAGCTCCTTCCCCTTGCATCTCGACGAAAAGGAGGCCGACGACTATCTGCACAACCCCGATCCCATCTTTGACGAAAAGTATAACCGTAAGTGCCAGAAACTCGACAAGCGCGGATGGGGCTCGCTCGGCGCTCTCGCATGTCTCGTCATTGGAGGACTTTTGGTCTTTGTCGTGCTTCCCGTGCTTACCTTTACCGGAGTTCAGGTGGATAAGCCTGCTGTTCAGGTGCAGACTGTCGAGGTGCTAACCAACTACGTTTACCCCAACTTGGGCGCGTTGCGTACCACCCTTGTTGACAAGGACACCCCTCAAGATGCGCTGACGCGCACGGCTCGCGACGGAAGTGAGTGGAGTCTTGTGTTCTCTGACGAGTTCAACGTCGAGGGCCGTACCTTTTACCCCGGTGACGATCAGTTCTGGACAGCTGCCGACCTCAACTACGCGTCGACCGTCGACCTCGAGTGGTACGACCCTGACGCTGTCACCACTTCCGGCGGAACTCTTGTTCTCACCCTCGATGCATTCAAGAACCACAACCTCGGCTACCGTTCGGGTATGGTTCAGTCATGGAACAAGTTCTGTTTTACCCAAGGTATCTTTGAGGCTTCTATTAAGCTGCCCGGCAAGGGAAATACCCCCGGACTTTGGCCTGGTGCTTGGACTCTCGGTAACCTGGCTCGTCCAGGTTACATGGCTACCACAGAGGGTGTTTGGCCGTATGGATACAACGAATGTGATGCTGGCATCACGCCAAACCAGTCTTCCACGGACGGTATCTCGTACCTGCCTGGTCAGAAGCTCAATTCATGTACTTGCCAAGGTCACGACCATCCCAACCCGGGAACGGGACGTGGAGCGCCTGAAATCGATGCCATTGAAGGAACTGTCGGAAGTGGCGCTATTGCTAATGGTGTCGCATCGCAGTCGCTGCAGGTGGCACCCTACGACATTTGGTACATGCCCAACTATGATTTCATCGAGATCCACAACAAGAGCATTACTGCTATGAACAGCTACTGTGGAGGTCCGTTTCAGCAAGCCATTTCGGGAACAACAATGTTGAACACAGACTGGTTTGAGATTGGTGGTGCACAGAGCTTCCAGTCATATGGATTCGAGTACCTGAACGACGAAACAGACGGGTACATCCGGTGGTTTGTTGGACACACCCCGAGCTACACGCTCTACGCGCCTGCCATTGGTCCCAACGGTAACATTGGCCAGCGACAGATCTCCAAAGAACCTATGTCGATTATCCTCAACGTGGGTATCTCCAACTCATGGACCTACATTGACTGGAATGAGCTGGTGTGGCCCTCGCATATGGAGATTGATTATGTTCGTGTGTACCAGCCTCCTGGACAGGAGTCTACGACTTGTGACCCCACCGACTACCCTACTTACGACTACATTCAACAGCACCTCAACGCCTACAGCGATCAGAACCTTACATCATGGGCCATGGCTGGCTACGCCTTCCCGCCCAACCGTCTTACTGGAGGTTGTACGTGAGCGACTCCGGCAAGCGTACGTAATTTCTGTAAGTTATATATATATTAGATGCTCACCGCCAAAGGATGTTATAGGTAAAAAATGCCATGTGTAGAATTGTTCATGAGTGCTGTCACCTGAATTGTTTGTATTCCTGATGACCAAGTTGGAGTCACGCCTGCTTCTTGGAGCGCGCCACAAGCCAGCTCAAAACTGCGCTGAGGTTGTTGGCCTCCTTGACGGAAATGGAGTAGCATGTCACAAGTCGATCCTTGATGGATTTAAGGTCGAGAGTGTCGATGACGTCGTCTACACTGAGTGCTCCGCCGAGATCATTCTTATTGCCAAGAACGAGCAGGGGAATGCCCTGTAGCGATTCTTTCGCCACGAGGTTGTGAAGCTCTGCCTTTGCTTGAGCAAATGTTGACTCGTCTGCAGAATCCAACACGAATCTGAGTTAGGCGGTGTTCCTGAGACAATAATACAATGCTTCACTCACATTATGGCGTTAACTCCCTTGGAGTATCGTTCCCACATCGACCGGAACCGCGCCTGTCCACCGAGATCCCAACTTTATTAGTACAACGAACAATCGAAACACCATATACCCACCATTTGAGAGTCACTCGTCCGACGGTGATGCGTTTCATCGAGAACCCGACAGTGGGAATGGAGCTGTGGTTAGTACGGACACCAGTTTTAGCATAATGTACATACTCGACTGCGAATTCGTCACCCTGGGTTAGCAATGATCAAAGCATATATATACATATACTGGATAATACTCACAATTAGTACTCGCAACAGCGATGTTTTGCCAGCATTTTGAAGTCCTAGAAGTGTGATGTCGAGCTAAGGTTAGCTAGAACAAGCCTGTATATACAGTGTCACGAACCTCTGTGGACCTAAGTTAGCAAAATTACGACAAAGGTAGCTTCAAGTAGCTATGCAAAATACAGCAGCACTCACCAGAACAGAGACAATAAATAGTCGTAAAACTTGCGGAACCAATCCCAGGCGCCCATTGCGATGGAGGCGATGATACGAGGCTTGACTTAGGGGATGGCACTAGATAAAAGGCGGAAGCAAATAGTGAAAGGTATAAGAGACGTAGGGAATCCGACAATTTCGAGAGAGCGCAGGACACACAAGAAATGTCGAGGAGAAAGGAGCAATAGTGAAGTGGAGAACTCAAGTTGCTGAGGCACTTCGAGATACGGAAATAGCTGGGGTAAGGTCACACCCCGATCAGGACTCGAAGCTTAACTCGAAGCGAGGACCGCCAAGTAGGGAAACTGCAGTGTTATTGGTGCTTCATAACCATTGGGTAGGTTAATATAGTTATTTAGGCTGTTAGTGTTCAGTCTTGCGCTTCTGCGCTCAGAGTCGCGTGATCTCTATAGATCGGAATCACTGTGTCCCTATAGTACCATCCAGCCTCCTGCAGGGTATCGTACCGTAAGCCTGGTTTGATGATAGGAACCGTTAAAACAACTGCACCTATGGTCCTGAGATCTAGTAAAACTCCAGTGATTTGTTGTACTCTTGGTTATACTCTTTGTATAACTGAAATTATGCTGGCATATGTCTTCCATCATGTATATACCCCTGATGCGGCGCTAACTCCTAGACTATGAGTATATCTACACCAGCATACCTTCGAGCACACCTACAAATAACACAGAAATGTCATTCCTGATAATACAAATACATCGGTATTAGCTCACAGATGCCTTTATTAGTTTATCCCTCTCAAAGCTGAGCTCGACAACTTCTCCACAAAATGCTGTCTACATGATTACTGAACGGCTGCACGCGTCACCACGGCAACGCATGTTATGGCCAAAATATGCCTATATCTGAACCCCTGACTTTTTTGTGATTCGCCGCTGAATCTTGCACTCTCGCCAACTCACACCACAATACCCATGTCCAGAGGAAGAGAAACGCCATCGAAGCGAGCTCCAGGCTCTGTGGCGTCGTCTGTATCCACTACAGCGACGTCGGTAGCTTCGCCTGCCTCAGACGTCACTGAGAGTCGCAAACGACAGACAAAACGAGACGAGGCGATCCGCCGAAAACTTGACAACGATATTGCCAAACGCCGTAATCAGGTTGGCAAGACGAAGATGCCGCGACGTCGACCGGCTGGTACTGTCAT
Organism: Sugiyamaella boreocaroliniensis; assembly: GCA_030575195.1. Lineage (NCBI taxonomy): Eukaryota > Fungi > Ascomycota > Dipodascomycetes > Dipodascales > Trichomonascaceae > Sugiyamaella > Sugiyamaella boreocaroliniensis. The sequence goes on along the minus strand of JAJMIE010000002.1, from coordinate 613,648 downwards.
GGCACTGCGCCCGTCCCCGCCACTCACAATGAAGATCGATACATCCATCCATGATGCTGCTGAGTACATGTCTGCTCGCCGTGAGAACTGCGTGCTGGTTCTTGACAAGGACGACAGCATCTGCGGTATTTTTACAGCCAAGGATCTGGCCTTTAAGGTTGTTGGATCGGGCTTGGACCCTAAAACGATGACCATTGAGGACATCATGACGAAGAACCCTCTGTGCGCCAGCACTGATACGTCTGCTACCGATGCGCTAAATCTTATGGTGTCTCGTGGATTCCGCCATCTGCCTGTCATGGATGAGAACCGTGATATTGCCGGAGTTCTCGATATCACAAAGTGCTTCTTCGAGGCTATGGAGAAGCTGGAACGGGCCTACCAGTCATCGCGCAAGCTGTATGATGCTCTCGAGGGTGTCCAGAACGAACTTGGCTCTTCTCAGCCTGCCCAAATCATCTCGTATGTCGAGGCTCTCAAAGCACAGACCGAGGGTCCCGATCTTGAGTCGATCCTCAATGGAACCACCACAACGCCTGTCTACGTAGATGTGCGCACAAGCGTTGCTGACGCGGCTGCCCTCATGAAAGAGCATCACACAACGGCCGTGCTGGTTACCGATAAATCAAGCATCTCGGGTATCTTCACCAGTAAAGATGTTGTACTGCGAGTCATTGCTGCTGGTCTTGACCCCCAAAACTGCCGTGTCGTCCGTGTTATGACGCCTCAGCCTGATTTTGCGCCCAAGTCCATGAGCATCCAGGCTGCACTACGCAAGATGCACGAGGGCCACTATCTTAACCTGCCTGTTATGAGTGACGATAACGAAATTGTTGGTATTGTCGATGTTTTGAAGCTGACATATGCTACTCTCGAGCAGATCAGTGCCATGGGTGCCGGTGACTCTGAGGGCCCTGCTTGGAACCGGTTCTGGATGTCTCTCGACAACGACTCGGAGTCCGTGCATTCAGATACACAGCTGCGTTCCTCAACACCGCTGTCTGAACGCCGATCGACAGTTGCCGACGATGTTCCTTCATCACCGCCCGAGGTGTCGCCATCGGAACTTGCTCACTTCAACATTGGCAGTGATCTTGGCCCTAATGATTCTATTTCGCGAATGGGTGGTGCTGTGAGTCGAAATGCTCAGCTTGAGGACTCTGCTCCTTTCCCATTCAAGTTCAAGTCGCCAACGGGCCGCGTACACCGTGTCACCATTTCTCCACAAGGGGGTATTGAGGCACTACGCCAGGTCATCATTGACAAGTTTACGGAGAGCGAGACGGAGACGGTGGGTGGACCGGGATCGGTCGTTGACGGACGCATGGCGACTGCAGGATTCGCTGTCAGCTATATTGACGATGAAGGCGATGCTGTGGCCATTACCAGCGACTCGGATCTTGTTGATGCCATCAACCTCGCACGCATCAGTGGATTCGACAAGGCTGACTTGTATGTGCATCATCCTGATAACCATGTCAAGGCAGCTCAGCGAGCTCCTCGTGCAGCTGAGCCTGAAAACCCCAAGTCGGCACGCAACTCTCTGTCAGGCAAGACCCCACGAGCCCAGCCCCAAAGCAACGAGGTTATCCCTGGTGTCCCCAACGAGCTGCTGCTTCCAGGTGCTATTGTCACTCTGGCCGTGTCCATCGTTCTTGTTTTTACTTTTGGTCGGTCGAGTCGATAACTCTGGGCGGCTATAACAGTAGCCAAGTTGTCAGAGAGGTTTTAACATTCTCCAGCATCCGTAGCATTAACCATGATTGATGATGTGAATATTAATGTTTTGCTAAAAGAAGTAGAATGGGTAGTCCGTAATTTTGGTGAATGAAATACTCAACTTTAGCCACCTACAGTTCAGAATTTCAGCCTCTACCGAGTCAATGTTATCGTCTAGTTGTTTCGTTAAGTGCAGTAGTCGTCAATTGTATGTACAGGGCTAGTTGAGAGCTTCGTTGAGGAGCTCGGACTGGCGCTTGCGCTGTTCAGAGCGAGCAGTGCGTAGCGCGTCTCTATATCGCTGTTTCAGCAGCTTATGTTCAGCCTGAGAGTCGCGGATCGTGATGTTTGTGCCAACGAATTTGCTGGCATCGAGGTAGATGGCGTCAGGCATGTTCTCGTCGAACTTGCGACCGGCGACGTCGGAAACAAGATATTTGTGGAGATCAGCGACAGTCGAAATGGAAGTCAGTATGCTGTCGGGAATGGAAACGTTCAGCGCGCGCGAGACGGCGGTTGTGTAAGCAAAACGGGTCGAAAGGTCAACGAGAGACACTTCGAGAACATTAGATGCTGACGGCGATTCGGGAAGAGCGCTAAGACTCGACTCAAGAGCCGTTGTGATGTCGGACTCGGTCAGCTGTGGGGCCGAGATGTTGGTGGGCCAGGCATTGACAGCAAATCCGTTGTTTGTATTTTCCCACGAATCATCGACTGGAGGAGTGCCCAGCACTCGCAGCTTCTTGCGCTTCGTATCGATGCCCTCGCCAGCCTCGATGTTCTTCATGACGGCCTTCGTTTTTGGCTGCTCCACAGTCTGTTGCTTCATGCCTTTGCGACGGAAGAAGTCAAACAAGTTCATATGCGAGCTTGAGCTACTCAGCTGTCGCACATAGCCCGGCGTTCGCCTTTGAAGTTGACGTAGCGCCAGCATCGTTGTGGTATGTAGAAGAGAGTTGAAGATGGTCACACTGTAATTTTTCAGATTCGGGGTTAGGGTAGATCCAGTGAGTTACAAGCTCTCGAGGCTCTGGTTACTGAGATAATAAGGGTCACAATTTGATGGACATAAGAGCAGCATATAAAACAGTTAAAAGTTTTTACTACTACGTGTAACGCGATGATATGGCAACTGTCAAATGTCACCAGTTACAACTAGAAGCACATGACTTAACTATACAAAGGCAGAAGGGGGGCAGTAGTGCCGATAAACTGCACAGCATTAGGGGATAAAAGCCAGGCTAACGTAGGAAAATCCACCAAATGAGGAAGAGAAAGATGAGAGCAACACCGGCAATGGGCGCGTATTGTCGGATCATGGCTTCAATGTTGATGCGGCGAGCAGCCCGTCGGTACTTCTTCGACTCTGTTCGCAACGACGACGATAGATCTTGCATCTTGTCGAGACTGTCCCCACGATACAGTAAGTCCTCTATGTTCTTGGTCATGACTTTGGTGACGTCCTGTAGCTCGGCGTTGAGCTTATCGAGGTTCTGAGTGGCGCGTGCGTCTTGGTACACACGCTTGGTCTTTTGGATGAAGCTGTCAAACTGCATAAACGCAAACGGCCGAACGCCCTGTTTCATTGCATCGTTACCGTATGAGTTGTAAAACTCCTTGTCGAGCTCCTCGAGGTACGAGAAGGCGAGTTTGCGCGGGTACGAGTGGTCGCTGATGCACATGTATATTATGTCATTGGAGACGAGGTAGCTGCATTGTTAGGCAACAATTCAATAAGAACAGTGCAGGAACATCAAAACTCACTGGATCGTGTAGTTGCCGCTCTCTATAGACGCGCGCGGTTCTGAGTTTGCGGTAATCTTGCGCACAATCACCTTGAGTTGTTGCTTCTGTTCCGAGAGGTTGTTGAGCTCGGACTCTTCGTCGACAGACGCCGACAAGGGCAGGGCTATGTTAGGATGTAGTAGGTAACAAGAAGGAAGAACTCACCATCGCCAATTCGCGCGATAAATGTGCTGAGGACCATTGTGATGGCTAGTGAAAAGACACGGTGGGGATAATCTGTTCGGTTTAGAGGTTGCCAGGGGCGAGGCTGATGGCGGATAAGTGAATATTAGATTTAAGTCACGTGATGAAGCGATCTGTGAAGAAGGGCCATACAAGGTGTACCCTATCAGCGATATTCGCAGCAAGAAGCCTAGCAAAGTAGTTATGACCATAAGAGGTATACTGTTATCAGATTCAAAGGACTGATCTATCCACAGTCGGTATATTATACGCCCTACTTAACCCCATAGTATATGAGCTGCTGTAGGTGGTGTGTTAGAGGAGTTCGATTATAAGGCAGAACAGAGCAAAGGGCACAGGCAGCACCAGTGGGAGGTTCGTCTAAACCCCACGAGTGGGTCAATGAGAAGCCTACTAACATATATACTACAGATTTTCTCTTACGGTACGATTTCTTTCGCCTTAGCTACTGTTAGTTGACGAGTAGACACAGGCTGGTCAGAACGAGCGGCTGCTGTCTCAGCCGTGGCATCGGGCATGCACTCCGCAAGGCTTCGGGGCAGGTGTAGGGCAGGGGCGCATCGCGTCAATCACGGGGCCGGTGACACGAGGCCGTGGGCGTAACAGGCGCCTCATCGCCTGTTGTGGTGGGTGTGTATTCTCGATCTGGGCTTGTACGATGAGGAATGGCTTGCAGGGTCTCAGGTGGCCAAGATGCGGGGTACCTGAGCGCCGGAGGCCGCAGTTGTAGTTCTTGTTGGTGGCGCGTTAGGGTCCCGTGTACTACCCCGGATTCTGCCCGTCTACCCGGGGCAGCCACGGCGATGTAACGTGCCACGCTGCGGTCCGCACAGTGGACAGTACAACGCTGAACTGGGGTTCAAAGAGAACAGGAGTGGGCCATTCTTATCAGTTGTCAATTTATGGTCCAACTCTTTGTAAAGTGGCTTTACAACTCGTCAGGTTTCCTTCTACTCGTCCCGTCTTACGGCGCCCCGTCTCCGCCTCCTCTTCCCCTCACGGCGTTCTCCGCACGGCATTGTCGGAGCTATACACGGCACCTGCACCTTCGTGACTCGACACCCAATCACACATCGTAGGTACCCCGCATTCCCCCAACAGCGTCCGCAGTTTGCGCCTTGAATGTGGGGAAGTTAGCCGCTGGCTGTATATGGTAACGGCATGCGACAAGCGGGGTGAGTGCCCAACAGTGTAACGAAGGGGGGGACAAAGGGGGAATCCCAGCACTCCCAATCTCAAATATATTTGAACCACAGCGGCCCTTACACTTGCCCAACGCGCAACACCACGTTAAAACCGCGTCGTGTCTAGGAGTCTCCCGTCATCTCTTCTTCCCGCTCCTCGTCCTGCCAAATTGGGAGGTAGTTCCGCCCTTCGGTCAGGTGGTACGGCTACGTGCCGTGAGTAGCCGTTGCCAAAAGCAACGTTACAAAAAATCCTTTAATGCTGCAGAGCTAATGCACGGGGACGGCAAAAAATCCGATGGGCCGTTTAAATACCAGGCGGCTCCCACTATAATCCTGTTTATTACGTTTCCTGATATTTTTTTGTTATTTTCCTGAATACTTTGACTCCTACTTCCCCGCCTTCTCTTTACATGCCCTCCGTAGACATCCAAATGTCTGCGCCCATTGCGGTACCGGCGGTGCCCGGCCGCTCGCTGCTCACGCCAGAGAACGAACACTTCGTGAACTCGGCGCTCGCCGGCTTCTCACGATCCGTCGACGATGCAGCCGCCGACGCTGCCGACAACGCCATCACGGCCTCTGAGGCCCTCGCCTCTCAGACTCCTTCGGCCCTACCGTCTGAGCCCTCGTCGCCACTACGCTCGCACCGTAACTCATACCTGTTTGCCCCTAACAAGTCGTTCCTGTCGAGCCTACCCGAACAGCCTGTAGTCGAGGAAGATGTCTTCATGCCTGACGCGTCAACAACTAGCTCGCCCTCTGGCCTGGGCGCTCTGCCCTCCGAGATCCTCTCAATGATTCTCAAGAATGTCATGATCCAGTCGGACGAGCCCGCTTCTTCTCTGGCCCGCCTGCTGCGCACCTCATTCGCCTTCTACGACGTCGGCATCCCAGTGCTATACCGCCACGTCTCGTTCCTGCGCCCGCAGACGTTTGACAAGTTCCGCCGCTCTATTGAGCGCTCGGGTTACGGTATCCTTGTTCGCTCGCTCGACTTTTCGGCCTTCACCTCTGTAGGGCTCGGCCGAACGGGCCGCATGATGATGGAGATCCAAATGGTCACGTCATCTACGATTCTTGATGTCCTCGACCTGTGTCCCAACGTCAACGAGTTTTTGGCCGCGGAATCCATTGACATGGATATCGACGCACGTGTCATCAACCGTCTTATTGATATGCCTCGTCTCAATGCCGTAGACTTTTGCGGCTCCACAAACACCAAGGGTTTCATGACGGCACTCAACCACTCGCTGCTGGCTCTCGATGCCGGATTGCCAGGCTCGGCCCCTCAGCCTATCAGCAACATCACCAAGCTGTCTTTCCACGGCTGCTCCACTATGCCCTCTGAGTCATTCGCGCGTATCCTGCCCAAGATGGCCAACCTGACTCGCCTTGACCTGACTCACACTCTTGTGACTCCCGAGGCGCTGTTGTCTCTGCCGGCATCGTGCCACCTCACACACTTGTCACTGGCTAAATGTGTCAAGCTCAACTCACACGAGCTGCTGCGCTTTTTGGTCCTTCACCCGGCCTCGCGTTCGCTCGAGTGGTTGAGCCTGATGTTCGAAGCCACCAAGCCGGCGCCCGTGTCGGAGCGCGACTTTGACACCATCATGCGTTACATGCCACCGACTCTCAAGTATCTCAATCTCAACGGCTGCCCTGTTCGCGAGTCTCACCTCCCGTACATTGCTGCATTGGCCGAGCTCGAGTCGCTGTCGATTGGCTACTCGGCCATCTCCATTGATGCGCTGCAGAAGTACCTGCCGATGATGCCCAACCTCAAGTACCTCGACGTTACCGGAAACCCGGCGCTTAACCTGTGGTCGATCCAGGCCAGCTCCCTCTTCCGTGTTTCTGACTCTATTGACATCTTTGAGCTGTCAAGCGACATTCTCACCAAGCTGCGCGGTGTTCACATTAGTGGCTTTGGTATCGAGCTTGGTAAGGGTCGCCGCGGCTGGCTCTACCGCCTGAAAGAGACGTCGTTGCCAGCTGACCACCTGGAGCTTGAACAGCCTGTTCCTGGCCGCCCTGGCTTTTCGTTCTCGCAGATTGCTCAAGACCGCATCCGTCGTCGTGCGAGCCCTCCGCCCCAGGCCGTAAAGGCTGCCATCGATTCGCGTCTCGACCTTTCCGAGACCTGGGACCTCGTGTCGCGCAAGATCAACATGTCAGAGATTGGCGCTGCTGGAAGCAATCTTCCCCGCGCCTGTATGCCCCAGGGTCTGTACGCCTACTATGGCTTTGACGTGTAACGAGCTTGCATTTGCATAGGCATATATATTTATTAATTGCATCTATTTATTTATGATATCTTCTGTTGGCTTACCTAGTAGTTCTGTTGAGCTGTTGATTCCTTATTATGCTCCAGCTCTTGTTGCTTGCTTCGTGGTGTATAGCCTCCTTTAGGGGACCTGCATCATGATCTGCACCATGCATTAGGGCGTCTCGAGATACAATGAACTTGTCGTCTTACCATTCACAACGAAACTCCGGTCAATTGTCGAGTTCATTGCTGGGTTTGCACAGTTACCGTTCTTCTGCCCGTTTTGTCACCCAATGCCGCCTACTCCGTCCAAGTTCAATGGAAATCCGTTTGTGCCGATTGGCACGCCCATTGCAAAGGTGTTCCCACACCAGGACCACCCATTGAAGCCTCTGGACCCCGTGGACGGCCGCCATTCCATTGAGACTAACAAGTTCTACGCCAACTTACTGTTGGATGCCCGCACACTGCCTGCTTTCCCGCATCCCTATGCCGTTTGGTGGTCCCAGACAGAGAATCTGTTCGGCTTCGCTGTGTCGCACTGTAACGAAAGTCAACGTGTGTTTGGCCAGGATCCAAGTGCAAATCCCGTGCAGTACTACTTCAACCCGGCTGGCATTCAGTCAGTGAATCTAGGAGCCGCCGAATTTGCCCAGACAAATATGAAACTATCCACCGACTCGCACGGACCTCTGTCGGTTAACGTGACGCTGGGCCTTCACAACAGGCCCGGCCAGATCCAGATCCCTCTATCATCGGGCATGGGGTTCGTGACAGGCGTATACACGGGACTCACGCCCCAGATCCAATCACTCGTGGGATTTCAGGCTGTTGAACCATGCGCCCCTGTGGGACACATTGCAAAGTACCGTCTCAGGCTCTTCAACGGTGTTACTTGGGTCGCCTACGTCTCGTCGCCATCTGGCCAACAGGTTCAGTTCTCTCTACGAGACAACAACCATTTTGTAGCCAATTCGCGTGCAGACGGTCTTGTCATCCAACTTGCGTCGCTTCCTGATGGATGTGATGCAGCGTACGACTCGGCTGCTGGTGCGTATGCGACTTCTGCGGTTCTGACAGGATCTATCTCTGGCGACGGCAACAAGGGCACATATGCTATCCAGTACTCTCTCGCTGGAAAAAGCCAGAGCGGCGGAACGCTTGTATTTGCGTTGCCTCACCACGTTGAGTCGTTCACAGCTGGTATGAAGCCTCGTAAGACTCCTGCCACCCTCGACTCGACAGTTATGGGAAAGATGGTGGGATGCGTCACAGATAAGCTTGAGATGGAAGAGTCTCTGCCTCAAGCGCTTGGATTCCTTCCATGGGCCACGTTTTCGAAACACAAGAGCGATGCAGACTTCAATCTGGGCATTTACTCATCCTCGGACCTCAACCTACTGAGAAGCACTGCCGAGAGCGAGTTGAACCAGGACATCAAGGGGCAATCTTGCCTTGACTCCATGTACTTCAGTGGTAAAGGCTTTGACAAGTTTGCATTCATTCTGCTAGTGACAAAATACATTCTGCGCGATGACAACCTCACAAAGCAGGGCCTGCAGAAACTCAAGGACGCTCTGGCTATCTTCACTGCAAACAAGCAGCAGAACCCACTTGTGTACGACAAACTCTGGAAGGGAATCATCTCTACTGCTGGATACCAAGACCCAAATGCAGATTTTGGCAACACCTACTACAACGATCATCATTTCCACTACGGATACTTTTTCCACGCAGCCGCCGTAATTGGCCAGCTGGACCGTGAGTTTGGCGGCAACTGGATTGCCGAGAACAAGGAGTGGGTTAATACTCTTGTTCGTGATACTGCCAACTATGGCGAAGATGCTGAGTTTCCCATCTCGCGGTCTTTTGACTGGTTTGTCGGCCACTCTTGGGCCAAGGGTCTCTTCCTTTCTGGAGACGGCAAGGACGAAGAGTCATCTTCTGAGGACTACCATTTCGCTTACGGACTCAAGATGTGGGGTCTTGTATCTGGCGATGCAGCAATGGAGAGTCGCGGAAGTCTCATGCTGGCTGTGATGAGCCGGGCCATGAACAAATACATGCTGTTTGCGTCAGACAATAAGGAGCAGCCTGCACAATTCATTCGCAACAAAGTGAGTGGAATCACTTTTGAAAACAAGATTGACCATGCCACGTACTTTGGTCTCAATCTTGAGTACATCCAGGGAATCCATATGATCCCCGTGACGCCTGCCTCATCGCTTATCCGCAGTCCTCAATTCGTGAAGGAGGAATGGCAGGAGCTACTGCAGCGTCATGTAGAGACGGTTGACAGCGGCTGGAAAGGAATCCTCAAGTTGAACCAGGCTCTATTTGACCCGGTTGCCAGTTACGACTTCTTCTCAAAGGGATTTCAGCCTCAATGGCTCGATGGAGGAATGTCTCTAACCTGGTGTCTTGCCTATGCCAAGGGTATCCAGGGATGATTTTATGCCATCGTCATTACTATTTACTCCCTCACATATACTTACAGCGTCTTTGTACAAAAATGCATCCACACCTAGAGTTTACCATACTTTTCACGGACAGCCTTGACGAGAGCCAGCAGCTCGTCGCGACGCTTCTCATCGATCCAGCTTCCCTTGATACTGTTCTCAGCAATAAGGCACCACGTAGGTACGTCAAAGTTGAAGTGCTCCTGAACAGCCTTGTAGTTGTCAAGAATGTATCCTCCAAAATACGCAGGGTCATCCGAGTTAATGCTGAAGGGGACTCCAGCGTCAAGAAGCTGGCGCAACGGCACCTTGCTAATGCTATCAACACCACGAAGCTTGAGGTTCGAGATGGGGCACACAGTCAACAACGTCTGATTGTTGGCAAGTCGCTGCAGTGTCTCGACGCTCTCTACCGAGCGAACTCCGTGATCGATGCGCTGCACCTGCAGGTGGTCAAGAGCTCCCTCGACATAAGTGTGGTCACCCTCTTCACCAGCATGAGCAGTGTAGTTGAGCGGCATACCGAGTTCACGAGCCTGCTTGTACACATCGGTGAACAGAATGGGGTGGAAGTCCTTCTCACTCGAATCAAGACCAATTCCAGATACGTCACCACTCTTGATGTGGGGCACAGCGAGCTCGAGAGTCTGCGATGCATGCGTGCTAGGCAGATGTCTCAGGAAACACATGATAAGCTTGGTGCTCATGCCCAGCTCCTTCTCACAACGAATGCGAGCAGCAGTGATTCCGCCAACAACATCCTCTAGAGCAACCCCTCTATCGATGTGGGCTTGCGGATCAAAGAAGACTTCGGCATGGTGCGTTCCATCCTCTTTGGCCTTCACAAAGTAGTTCCAGGCCAGATCCTCGAAGTCCTGCTTGTGCAGCAGCACCGACATTCCAATGTAGTAATGGTCCAGGAAGTCCTGCAAGTCAGCAAACTTGTCGTAACGGTCGTACAGAGCTTCAGCAGTCTGAGGGTGCTCCTTGGGCAGGTTGATACCGTTTCGCTTCGATAGCTCCAACAGAAGCTCGGGACTCAAAGTTCCTTCAAGATGCACATGATGTTCGCACTTGGGAAGTTCCTGGAGAAAGCCTTCCATGTGAGACATTGTTATTATCAAGTTTTGTTAGGAAGGCAAGTTGAAAAAAAATGGAGAACTGGTTCATATCAGTGATTGATCCGCGGCATGCCGCCGGTATCTGCCGTGCTCATAGCCGCGCACTCAGGGGGTAAGTGAGCTGATGTATAAGGCTTCTCTATCCGAATTCACTTGTTGCCTTAACCTTTATGTCATCACCTTGTCAATTTCTATTCTTCTAACTCGTGATACTTAGTAGTTAGATGAGGAGTCCACTCGAAGAGATGAACTAAAGAGACAAACAGCTGCTGGCCCTAAGACACATACTACCTATGGAGAACAACGCTACAGTCACAGCTTCGACAGGATATAGGCAGCTTCACGGAGTCCACTACGGTAGGCACCATGAGCGAAAGTAGCACCACGGACAACGGTGTGTTCACCGGCAAATCTAACACGGCCCGAGCCAGTCTCAAACGCATCGGCGGCTGACTTGAGATCATAGCCAACAGGGTAGGTGGAGTACGAGCCCTGTGAGTAAGGATCAACAGTCCACTTACTGGTGGTGACCTTGGTGGGTGTAGGCACATGCTCAGATTTGTCGACACGCAGGCCCTCGAGAGCAGGACGAAGGTACTTGAAGGCCGCGTCAGGGTCCGACTCAAACTTGTGAGTCAACGGGGGTGGAGTGATGATGAAAAGTCCAGGGTACCTACGGTCTCCATTGTACTTGTACCAGTTGGAAACGAAAAGAGGCAGATCCTGGTAGGTGAGCAAGAACTTGTCACCCTCCTCCGGCCAAAACACAGAATCGAACTCAAGGTACACCTTACCGACCTCAGACACAGCGCCCGAGGAGATAGCCGAAGCAATGGGGCTCGGGAGGGCGGGCTCAAACGAAACATCACCACTCTTTAGAACACCAAGAGGAATGGTGACAACAACGTACTTGGCAGTGTAGGACTTGCCTGCCTTGGTGGTAACAGTGACTTGGTTAGGGTCTGAGCTGTCGATCTTGGCAACAGGAGACTCCTTGACAATCTCGTCATCGGCCAGAGGTGCCTTGATGACGTTATAGATCTGGTCATATCCACCAAGCACAACGAGGTCACGGCCCTTGGGCGCACCAGATGTCGTTATCTTGGCCGACAACGACTCCCAATCCAGACCCTTTCCAATCTGGGGCAGACGGAGGAAGTCAGCAGTTTCGTGACGCTGAACAGGAGTCAATAGAGGGTGCTCATTGAGAAACTTGCTCGACAGCTCTTTGAGCGAGATGTCCTTGTCGTGAGTGCTGAAGTAGACATTGGCATACGCATCAAACTCAGACATGGCAGGACCAATTCCAGTCGATGGATCAACAGCTCCAATCTTTGTGTACAGACCAATGCTGTGGTCATCGTACTCAATGGGGATGTTGTTATCAAGGGCAATCTTGACAAATGGATTGTCAAGAGACTCGTGGAACCAGCTGCAACCAAACTCGTAGGGGGCAGAGCCCGACTTTCGGTCCGTAAACAAGCGGCCTCCAAGACGGTCGCGAGCCTCGAGAACAACGACACTGCGTCCCTGTTTCTTGAGCTCGGCCGCTGCCGCAATGCCGCTGAGACCAGCTCCAATGACAATTGTGTCGAGAACCATTGAATGTGAGATGGGCGAACAAGAAAAGATACTGGCGGCCTACTAGTATTTATAACGCTCCCTCTCGCGCACGTGCGGCTGAGATAACGACTTCGTGGGCACCGCGTGGGGGCTAGACCTTAGGGGTGTGATAACGCTCAAGCCAATAAGCGAATGAAGACAAAAGGCTAGTCTTCGCATAACTAAAGTTACTTAGAATCTGTTAGTTACTCGGATCTGTTTGAATTCAAATTTTTACAGTATGCAAAGGCAGCAGGCCATGTGTAGCAGGCCGTGCTAATAAATACTATGTACATGGTGTAGATGACGAAGTTAGGTGGTGCCTCTCATGAGCTGAACAACCTCATCCATCCGCTCTTTGTAGAGTTGGGCAATTTGCTCACTAGACTTGTTATTAGGCTTTTTGAGATCATCTGAAAGATCCCCATGTGCCTTTTTAGTCTTGTACAACCAGTCAGCAATGGACCTAGACCAACTTTTGCGTCCTAGCTTGGTGAGCAGAGATGCAAGCAACTCTGCGACCTGGCCTGCCTGCTCTTTGTTGCCCTTGGAAACCTCAGAATATATAATTCGGTTGCTGAGAATCATCTTCTTGACTGCCTTGAGCGTGTGTCCACGATCAAATGTTCCAGGAACACTGTGTCCTGCACAGTAGATGGCAGCAAACACATCAGTATAGGCATGGAGAATAGGAAGCAGCATCGCTGTTCGTGATTCACCCTGACTCAGCCTAACGATCTTCTCAATTGTATCCATTTCTGAGATGATCCGTTGGCATGTTGCCGGTCTAGGATTCGCAGGAATGAATGCTCGGATCAGATTGCTGTAAGTCTCAGCCGACAAGAGAGGAGTTTCGGTGTTCAATAACGTCACGACTCCCTTAGTATCACGAGTCTCACGAAGTGACTGCGAGAGACTGTGAAATAGTGAAGCGTCATCTTTGATGTCGTCAGCAAACTTGCTGAGTAGCTTCTTGGCCTTATCGTGCTGCCCTAGGGATTGTAGGCTCTGAATAATAATTGACAGTTCAGGCGCATCCACTGGAAATCGCTCCCTAGTAGCTCCATCTTCTTTAAAAGTAGAGGCTTCAGCGTCTGTCACAACAAGCTCTGGCTCCAAGTCAAGATATTTGATACTCTCGGTCAGAACCTGCTGCGGAGCTTCCGGGGCTGGGCTCTTCAAGATCGAAAGGAGATAAGCACGCAGCAGCTGCTGGTCAATTTGAACAGCTGCTCGCTTGGATTTGGTAGAAGCATCAAGCACATCCTGCCATAACTGGTCGCGGAACTTCTGGCCCTCAGG